>QOCX01000905.1:26103-64983 GCA_005959815.1 Sarcophaga bullata
GACTGTAAACTGTAGGTTCCGCCACTCATGACTCTCACACACAACATAAGTGGTATGAGAAGCTAGGCCGTAATCCTGACTGAACTGATAGAACACTGAAACACAAGCCACACTGCGAGATACTTCAATGAATTAATAAAGTTGGACCATTAACGATATCTTCGCCCTCTCTTGTACGTCTTCGAGAAACCTCAAAATGGCCTTAAAGGCACCGACCCTTACATGAGAGTTGTATTCCGTGCTCGTGGTTCTAAAAATTTATATGCCATTGATTAGCAAGATTGGTAACTAAACTCTGAGCTACTCTGCAATTATAAAAAAAACTAATTTCGATATGATTTATTTCTGTTGATCTTACGATATCCATGTTACATTACGAATCCATTTAACGGTAAAGCTGAGGACTAATTTATTGAAAGCACATATTTTTAGGAAGAGTTCGCCATTCTCAGTAGTGCTTCCATTTTCGAGACTGCCCATTTATTTTCTTTAAGTTAGTGTTGTTGGATCTAATTTCGACATTTGGTAGATTTCCGAACTTTAACAGTTGATAATGGCCATCTTGTTGAAGCTACATCTGTCCAATTAGTTATTATTTATTCACCTTGTTCAACAAAAGGTTAAAATAAAATGTTTTTTTTTTATCAAAATGCTTCGGTATGCATGCGATAAATAAACGTCGTTAAAATGATAGATCTGCCTGCCACTGCAGTGATAGAGTGCAGTAAATGACCATAGACAATGGCGTGTATTATGTGAACGGGTTTTAGAGCAGTTTGGCAACTGAACCTAATTTCCAACGACAAATCACACGCCATATTTTTTTTTTTTTTTTTTTTGTCTTTCATCACTGGCAACATCGATTTGTGTAACGCAGGGTCGATGATTACGACTAGATTCTGCTGCCACTGTCAGTGATAGAGTGCAGTAAATGACCATAGACAATGGCGTGTATTATGTGAACGGGTTTTAGAGCAGTTTGGCAACTGAACCTAATTTCAACGACAAATCACACGCCATATCTTTTTTTTTTTTTTTTTGTCCTTTCATCACTGGCAACATCGATTGAGTAATCGCAGGTCGATGATTACGAATTTTTTTTTACCAGAATTCATTTTCTGTACAGCAACGGCATATGGTTTCAGTAGGACAGTGTCATGTGCCACTCAAGTCATGCTACATTAATATTGTGCACGAGAATTTTAGGTATGGTCATCTTACTTGGAGGTAATGTGAACTGGTCACCAAGATGCGTAAATTCGATTCCGCTAGTTGTTTTTCCTTAATGGCAACATAGTCCATATTATGCAACAAATTCAGTCATATTAAGTGCTAGGCTTAAAAAATTTAACGTTTCGGATGTTTCAGTGACTAGAGAAGTCGGGTAGACATTTAAACTCTGTTATTTTCTACACGTAATGGCATCAATAGGTACAAAATATCGATGATATCTGACATACACAATGTTTTATTTGAAATTAGAGATTGTAAGCGCTTAATTACATAAAACTTGGTTATGCAACAAGCGCTAGGTAAAGAGTACAAGACACAACTTTTGGGACATATACCAATAGGATTAAATCCAGCAGATAACCGAACATAGCAATGATTTAGCGCAAGTATTTGTATTCGTTGAGCTTTAGTAGGTAGTGTGTTGGCTTATCAGATGTGAGACCATGGTTCAGAACCCAAGTCAGTCATTTCCAACAAAACGAAATATGAAAAATATTTTTTCGGCGGCTTCCTCTCAGTAGATTTCTGACAAAAACTCTGAGAGTAAATAATATCTCTTTTTAGCCTCTCTGGTTTCCCGGATACAGGTTTCCCCAAATACGACTGTAAGCAGTTGCATGTAGTGTAACTGCTAATTCGATTTCGGTGCAGGACGAAAGTTTTAAGGACCATAAAACTCACTTAGTTACCAATCTACAGTGGCAAAATTATTGGTTATTATGAAAGCTGAAAGGCTTTCAGTTCATTTTCGAAAGGGCTAATAGGTGTAAATTTGTCTCATTTCCGAGTAGTTCGTTATCAAAGCGAATGATTCTGTTTTCTCATACGTA
Organism: Sarcophaga bullata; assembly: GCA_005959815.1. Taxonomy (NCBI): domain Eukaryota; kingdom Metazoa; phylum Arthropoda; class Insecta; order Diptera; family Sarcophagidae; genus Sarcophaga; species Sarcophaga bullata. The sequence continues at coordinate 28,167 of QOCX01000905.1, forward strand.
TGTAGATGGCCGAAATATTTTCATCTGTAATACCTATGAAAAAAAACATGGAATGAAGCACCTTTTTAATGTTTTTCATGTTTGTTGCTGCCAATACTTTCATCAGTTTATAGAAAGAAATTCTGTTTTCTTTTCAGAGTCTTCAGCAGCAGAAATATTACATACATACATACATAATCGGTCATTACAACGTTCGGCGTAAATTGGAAATATCTGACCTGAGGTTTCAACCTTGCTCTTGGACGTCTAATAAGCTAAACACCACATTCTAGTCTACAACTACTACAATCAATATCAAGAACAGAAAATTCAACCTTTTCACTTACATCCAATACTTAACTTACAATTGCTTTTCAAATACCATAAGTAATGTATTATTTACGATAAAACTTCACAAAATCTTTCAAAACTGAAAAAAAATTTACGTACACAATACCAAAGTATTTTCATTCATTTTTTCATAAATTACACTATGCGACAAAATACAAAAAATTAAATACACCCGAGTAACTACCTAGTCTAAGTTGTTCAGTTAGTTGAGTAGTACTCAAAAATATTTCTCGAACCCTCCAAACTTGTTTTATTTGACAAAAACTGTTTTTTTGGACTTTACGCACAAATTTATGGATTACACAAATATTTTTGAACCAATGTCCAAAATGTTAACCTTCTTAGAAAGGAGAGGGATGGGCCTTTAAAACGATATACATAAATATATCATTTGACTTAATATGCTATCAGGTTTGATGAGGTAAACTTGACAATTGCGATTTTTTTTCATATTTTTTCAAGTTTGTCTGTTCATAGTAGCAATCTTTAATTGAAAATACGAAATAAATGATGACAATCTGAAAATGCATTATCTTGTAAAGAGATTGACATTTCGTTTGATCAAATCGGACAAAAATTGGCGTACTTATTATTTAAGGAGTCTAACAGTCGAGTTATATTTTTCATATGTATATTTGAAATGAGCTTTTAGTTCAAAATTTTTCAGAGTTTATGTGGGATTTTGATTGTTTATCGGAAAATGTGTCAATTTCACATTTGAGCGCCTACCAGAAGTTGGCCAATGTTTTCGCAAGGGGAAATAATAATATTTGGAAAAAACCACAAATATTAGCCGACTTCTGGTAGTCCTGCAAACGTGAAATAGACGCATTTTGTGATTAACAATCAAGATCCATCAAAAATTTTGAACTGAAAGTTCATTTGATAAGTTTACATATATAAAAAATATAACACAACTGTTTTGCTATTTAAATAGTAACTTCTATCATTTTTGTTCGATTTGATCAAACGAAATGTCAATCTCTTCACAAGATAATGCACTTTCAGAATGTCATCACTTATCCTATATTTTTTTAATTAAATTTTGCAATTAAGAATGGCCAAACTTGAAAAAAATAAATAAAAGAATCATATTTCACAAGTTTAACCCATCAAAACTTATAACATATAAGTTTGAACAAAATGCTTGCGTACACCATTTTAAAGGTTAATCTCTCCCCTTTCGAATAAACTTTGGATTTTTAAAATTGGTTCAAAAATATTTTGGTAATCAATGATTTTGTGTGAAAAGAACAAAAAAAAATAAAACAAGTTTGGAGGGTTTGAGAAATATTAAAAAAAAGGTATTTTTGAGTTCCACTCAACCTAGCGAACAACTTAGACTACGAAATTATTCGGATGTGTTATCTAACGCCAGAAATGTTATTTCAATTTTGATTTATTTTTTATCAATACCTATGAAAGGTAAGCTTATTATCTACTATTACTACCGCTCTACACAAATTGCCAAAAAACACTTTTAACGTCAAAATTCTTAAGTAAGTCATTGAGCCAAACATCATCCAATTTTCGTTCCTACAATTTCATTCTTTTGTTTTTCAACAAACAATTTCGAGCCATAAAATATGCTCATTTGTGAGATAACGAAGGGATGTGAAAATATTACAAAAACAACAATAGCAACAGCAACTAGAAGAGAAAACAAAAATCATAAATTATCTGCAAAAATGTTTGGCTTGCTACCAAAAAAGGAAAAAAGGAAAATCATAATAAATTTTATCCCACAATAAAGCATATCAAAAGAGCATGAGATGTGTTTCTTCTTCAACCAGCTAGTGTTTGTTGCCTTTTTCATAGAACTAGTCATCCTACGAAGTTATATGATAAGACTAGCGAACGTTTATAAAAGGAAAATGTGATGTAACATCCACATTTGAATAAGTGACATGGCTATCCCAACATCAATAAAGTAAGGGTGTCTTCATCATGAACGAAATGCTTTGGGCATCCAACAAGCCATTTCTTAGGTATCTGATAAGGCTATATACATACATACATAATTGATAATTAAAGCCTTTCACTCAGAATTACGCTCTAGCATCTCTTATCACTTCTGTTGTGGCATGTGTTAATTAATTACATGAGTGGCAAGACCTACAATTCAAAACTCGGCTGCGAACGACAGAGTTTTGCGAAACTTTTGAGGACAATTTTTAATTTAATTTACTCTCAGAGTTTTTGCTAAGAATCTGCTGAGAGGAAGTCGCCAAAGAAATATTTTTTTCATATTCCGTTTTGAGTCTGAAAACAAACCTCACGTGGCCTCACGTCTAATGAGTCAACACATTACCTAATAGACTACGGTCACTTTAACGAAGTTATTATCCGTTTTTTAAAATTGAGATTGATTGTGAACTAAGAACGATAAAGCTAGTCAGATAATTAAGAGAACCTTCTTATGTGAGAAGCTAGGCCGTAATCTTGACTGAAGGGTTGTAATGGCCAATTATGTATGTCATGTATATCTTATGCTATGACAGCAGATATGATAACATTTTTCCCAGAAACAGGCGAAAACCGTAGCTATTCTCATGACGTTTAAATGACTCAGGGATATTCCTTGAGACTGACATTTTTGTCTTATCAAAATTGTAAGTAACCTGGGTAGTATAGTAAAGTTTGAAAAAATCTTCTTCCTCACACTATATGTGTGTGTGTAATATTTCAATTCTCTTAAGGAACGCAAATGTATAGATTTTAGAAAACTCATAGATATTCTTTTAAAAACTGATTTTATTTTCAAATCCACCTTTCTGTTTGTCTTACAAATATTCATAATCCATATTATTACATCCAATACTTTTTCCCCCACCCAATATTTAATGTAAAAAACCAAATCCTGTACAACTGTAATCGCATATAAATTTATGGCCGGAATAAAATCGTTTTTCATTAAATTTAACTTTTTTTTTCTGTTGGTCTATTGCCGTCTGCCCAAGGCAATTTTTTTTTTTTGGTCATGCACTCACGCAGTGACTAAATTGCATTTGAACGTAAATTGTTTTCACTTTTGTCTCCAGTGGTAATCTGCCTACCATTGGTTTTATAAATTAAAATATTCCTTTGGCTTTTTCGGTTCTTTTTTTCGGTTTTGTGGGTCTGTCACCATATTTAATTCGTTTGTGTTTGGCTTGATACGCAATTATAAAGTCAACAAAACGACATTTTGTTGTAGTTGTTGTCACAAGGAAGAGATTTGTTTGGTTTTCATTATAATATTAATTTTGTTCACAACAAATGTGTTGTAATACAGCCATATGTGACGAATACTGGGTGCCTTAAGTTAAACAATGGCACTGCAAGGAGATTTGGAAAGCTACTCTTAAGACTGAATAAAGGAGACCTCTAGGTACGTTAATAAGCAACCTCACAGTGCACTTCACTTTATATGTACACTTGGACCGTATAGACTTAGTAGATAACCTTGAATACAGGGCATATGATGAAGACATCGAAATGATGGTGCAATAAATTTCAAGCTTCAACATTCAAGGGAAGATAATATGCTAGACATAACTCATCTCAGAGCAGTGAACTGAAAAAAGTTAAGGCCGTTTACTACAGATACAGACTTTCCATCTAAAGTAGAGTTGGTATCCTTTAATGGTGGCTGCACAACAATCTGATTTGATGAGTTTTGAAGTTCACCCTGATAGTTTCAATACATAGCACAATCTGATAGCTAAAATCATTTCATGCCTGGAAAGGATTTGGGTTCAGTTTTGTGATCCACATTATAACGCAGAGTATAAGTCGACATGTCCATCTATCGTCTTCCGAATTTTCTACCATTTCTGCTATGTTTATAAACGCTTCCCTGATTTCCATTCCTGCGCTGGTGTTACGCCCTACATACTTTAACAATTTCTAAGCTCCTTTGTAAGGATATCTATCAATATCTACTGAAATATTACAAATACGGCTTCCTCTGTCGAGGTCCTATATGTGCAGAATCAATCTAAACACTGAGTGTCTATGAACCTATATTATACGCCGTATATGATAGTGTGAAGTTGCTGTAGTCTAGCAGGCTTATTAGACGTGAGACCACGGTTCAAAACCGAGGTCAAACGAAACAAAGCGAAAGATGAACAAATATTTCCTCTTTCTCAACAATCTGTCGTTCGAAGTCGACTTTAAACTGTAGAACCCGTCACTCATACATACATATTGTTACGTTTTTACCTTTTAAAAACGTTTGAAATATGAGATCGTAGATTGCAAATAAAAATAAAAATAAAAATATTTGTTTAATTTTAATTAAATCCCTTATTAATCACACAACTTTTGTGTGCCACTGTTCACAATTGATTCTAACAACAACAATTGCTTTATTTGTTATTCCTTTTGTTTATGCCCTTTGCGATAAACAATAACAATTACTGCACAATTGTTCTGTAGATCTTTGTAACGGAGATAGTCAAACCACGATTGGTTTACTTCACACAAGACTGACTGAACTTCTACTCTGACTTTGCATGCTTTGCCTTGCCTTTCCTTTTATATACCGACGTAAACAGTCTGATGAATGTTCTCATAGGTGAATGTTCGCGTCTTCGCCTTCACGAGAATTCTATGAATGTAAACATGTTGTTTACATGAACGAATGTAAACATGTTGTTTACATGTTCACATGTTTACATGTTTACAAGTTTACATGTTTACTAGTTTACATGTTTACATGTTTACAAGTTTACATGTTTACATGTTTACATGTTGTTTACATTCATGCATGCTTTCTTTTTTTGTTGTTTGTTTATCTTGTTTACGTTCCTCCTTGCAGTATTGTTGTTGCTTGTTGGTTTACATGTTTATCCCTCTTTCGTAATAGTGACGTTGTTGCTATATTTTTGTTTATTTGCTAATCAAGTAAACAAATCCGTTGTTTTGTTTTTGAAGCGCAATTTCCATTTACGTAACAATATCAACAGAAGCTATGTCGTAATCCTTTCTGAAGGGTTGTATGCCAAAACGCTGATATAAGCCGTGTTTTTCATTTCAAAGACCACACATATTTGGCCTTTAGCGCTAACTAGTGCTTTTTAAAGTTCAGTCTCTTATCAATCATTACATTACTCTTCCAGGCCTGTACGTAGATGACTGACATTCTTCTTCTCAGAGAGCTCACACAGTGGTATTCAAGTGAGTATACTGGGATTAACATCTATTCTAACTTTTTGCTTTACTCTATAAATAAATTTTAATCTGCTTTTTTAAGTAGATTAGAATGTTTTTTTGTTGGTTTGTTTCTGTCTGCTTTATGGCTTAAATATTAAAGCCACACATGTGGGCTCATTATAGTAATGAAAGTAATTTGAATTAAAATTGAGACTAAAAAAAAATCTTAAAGACTCTACTAATTTAAATGTGAGTGAGTTTTTAATTGTGAGTTTTTAATTTTAAAGTTAATACTTAACAAAATTCTTCTTCTGAAAATATCTGCTTCTGTCCTTCACTCTCTCTTTCTCTCTCTCTCTCTCTCTCACTCTTTACACTAATTTCCAATTCAATTACCAGCTCTTTAACGCTCTTAACATGAACATAAAGTTTCGGTTGGTAATCTCTTCTACTGTATGAACAGCAAACAGTTTGCTTGCACTACATCCCTCGACGAGAAATTTGTGTTGCAAATACAGGCGTAAACAGAAACATTTGCCAATAATTTTAAGGCACGCCAGTCATTTCATTTTATTTTAAAGAAGCAATTTTAATTCTAATGGAAATGCAAACACTTAGAACGATTACATGTTTAATAACAAATTGTCCGCTTTAAATATCGTGTTTGCAACATTGCATGTGCAAAATAAACTTTACAAGTGCAAAAGCAACTTTTCTAGTCAGGAAGAAAGTCACTTTGAAATTTTTGTTGGCAGTTTTAAATTGTTAATGAAATTGTTTTCACCCTATTAAGCAACAAGGCCTTGATTTAAATTGGGAATACAAATCTTAATTCTAAAAATTTATTGCATTAGGAATTAGGCATTTTTTCCATGTTCTATGTTTGGCATTGCAATACGGAAGAATAATTAGGAGTTGTAGGAAAATCTTAAGTTGTTATCAGAAGATACTTCATTGTACATATCAAATAAGATATTGAGTTGGCCAATAAAAATACTGGCATGAAAGATAGAATATTTTAAAGGCATCTGCCAACAATCGCTTTCTAATTCTATTAAAATGGCAGTCTACTGAAGTTGCCAAAGTCTGATAGGCAGTGTGTTGCCTTAGTAGAAGTGACAAAGTATTTGAAAAGATTTCTGCAGCAACTACCTCACAGCAGATTTCTGGCAAAAACTCTGAGCGTAAATACGAGCGTTGTTTACGTTTGTCCCTGCTGTTCTTGTTGTTTGTTGTTTACTTGCTTATTCCTGTTTTTCGTTATACTGATGTTGTTGTTTTATTTTCATTAATGAAGTAAACAACTCCGTTGTTTTGTTTTTGTAGCTTTTATTTAACATTTTAATGTTAAACGATGTTACACTATTTCCATTTTCATAACAATATTTTAAATGCAGACTTCAAACAAATATTTTTCTTACAAATTTAAATTATTTTCTTTTAATAAAATGTTATCAAGTCTGCTTTAACTGTGTTCTACTGTAACTAAAAGTATGTATGACATATGATGCATTTTCCGACTGCAGTCGTTACAACTTTAAGCGTATTAATGCCTATGAATTTCTCAAGAAATGCATTTAAAGTACATTCGAAAAGTAAGTGCTTATGTGTGCGTCTTTGTGTGTGTATAAGGGAAATTTTCGACTATGGTTTCTTAATTTCGTCTTACATGTATTTAAGAGACTTTAAGAACGCCATCAGAACGTTGATGATTGAAAGTAAAAGAAAAAAGTATTTGCACCCCCAGCCATTAACATAAACTGTAACAGTTTGCCTGTTTCATTTTGCTTTTCTCCTTTTTCTTTTCGTCTTGACGGAGAGTTAAATGCTGTGTGAAAGTAGTTCACCGCGTACTCCTGCACCTCAACATAAACGCACAAGTCCTTATGAAACACGAGATGCATCATAAAAGTAAAAAAGGGAGATAAAAAGGAAAAGTATGATCATCTGCATGCATTATAGCGTGCATGCAGTAGAAACCTCAAACTTTTGGCAGCAGTACAGCATGCATGAAATGAAGTTTGTTTAGCTTGATTACACTTTTTAGGCGCTTTTATAAAACCATAGAATTAGTATGTGTTGTTGTGTTCTTATTCTAAAATTGTTGTCTTTTTGTGCTACTCTCGGTTGTGTTATGCAAAGTGTAATGGTGTGTGTGTTGTGTGCCAAACTGTATCTTACAAGGCTTGTAGCTCATTTCTTCTCTTATTCTCGTTTTTGTTAATTTTTTCAATGTGTTTGTAAGAGAGAGTGTAGCTGTGTTTGTGGATCTGTATAATCACACGTCGGCACAAAGAAAACATGGTTAAAATGTGACTGTAGTTGTGAGAAGCATAGGTGTAACCCAGAGGAAAATTGTTAGTAAAAGTGTAACCTAATAATATGTATATGTAGTGGTAAACATAGACACAATATACAACAACAAGACTGCGTATTTAACTTGACAAAGCTTCTTCGAAAAATGGAGATCATTTCTCACTGTTATTAGTGAATCGCATTGGAAAATAGTGAATCCTACTGTAATATTTTTTTGGGTGTATAGTTAAAACCTAAAAAAACGACATGAACTTTCTTTTTTAGAAGCTAACGATCATTGTTCAATCGAAAAAAGGCGTTTATTTAAGGCATTTATTTAAATACTGTGTGCTCTGTCGCTCTTGCTAATGGTATAGTAAGCCTTGAAAGGCTTTTAAGTAATTTTAGTCGGAGTTGTACCGTACTTTCAGTGTCCAAGAAGAATTATATCAAAATGAACAAGTTTGGATGCCATTTCGACTTTCGAATAGGACTTTATTGCAGTCTAAATCAGTATAACAGCATATTCACAGCGGACATTCTGTTATTGAGTAGCTTTAGAAGATCTGTTTCCTATGAATGGTCGTCTACTCATACGGTTCACACAGTGGTATTCCAGTAAATAAGCCGGGATTAACGTCCTAACTTTTTGCTGAGGTTTTGAGGTTTTTTTTCTAAGTGGAGTAGCATGTAATCCGCGAGCCTGTATAAGTCAATGATGATTTATGTAGCTTCGGATTACTCTACAGCAGTGAGAGGAATGGATATCCAAATTACAGACTGCGAATATGCCTTCAAAAATTGATATCTCCCAACAAATGCCTATATTCTAAGGTATTTCGATATAGCCGCAGTATCCATACACGAATTTTCGTCTCTCAGTGGTCTTTCCCATCACTTATAAACAGAATCAAGTCTAATACCCTTAAGCACTACGCCTTCCCATACAAGGTAGACAAGAAATTGGCATTGTAGACACTCTGAAGTTTATCAAAGTAATAGACTTCGAGGAGTCATAATATAATCCTATGAATTAAGAGAGCAATACAAAAGACAGTATGGTCAGTACTCTTTATGACAATAATAATACCCACTTAGTAAATGAAGAAGGCAGATTATATTAAAGGGAACAGCGGGGTAAACTGTTAGATCGAAATGGAAGCGATGAGTCATAAAAAATAAAAATTAAAAAAAAATACTCAAGTTCTTAGGCATCTTGTGTGAATAACTTGTGCGCGCATCTTTGCATCATGACTTTTGTGTGAGCTATCCTGAAGAGGGTTTCTATCAACGTCGATACATACATAATTGGCCATTACAACCTTACAGTCGGGCTTACGAACTAGTTTCTCACACCACTTATGATGTGTGTATTAATTGAGTAGCTGGAACTACAATTTAAAGTCAACTTCGAACAACAGATTTCTGAGAAACTTTTCATGGCAAGTTTATTTTACTCTCAGAATTTTTATTAGAAATCTGCTAAGAGGTAGTCACCGAAGAAATATTTTCTTCTAATATTTCGTTTCGTTGGAGATGTCTGTTCTGGGGTTTGAACCGTGGCCTCATGCCTAGTAAGCCCACAGACTAGCTATTAGGCTACAACGACTGTCAACGTTCAGAGTTATCAACAAACAGGAACTCTGACTAACTTAGTGACTGTGTATGTACATATTCTCGATGGGTCCATAGAAATCGAACGTTACTAGGACTGCTGTAGAAGAACCCTCATATTTTATTGCTCTGTCCTGAGCAAATGATGATTATGGGCCATTTAAGGACATTGAAGTTCTCATAGATTTGAGAGAGATTGTCACTAACGCTTGTTAATCTCAGTTCCTGGTATTAATAAATCTAATATTATTTACCTTCCTCGTATATAGGGGTTCGTTTTGGCTCCTAGTGGTCTGAAAATTATCCATGATACCATGCCTCATTCCCAAAGAATAATTTCTCAATAAAATCGTGCAACTCGATTCTTGGGGTGAGATAATATTACGAAAATTGAATGTAAAGCATTAAGAAATAACATTGGATAGCAAACTGTCATGAAAGGTTTACGTAGAGAACATTTCAAGGAAAGCAATGCATGCCATGATGATATGCTGATGGCTTGAAAAGAATGGATAAGATATGGAATCTGTATTGTGTTGGCTAATACTAATACTAATACTCTACAAGACGCTCATCTTACCCGTGCTTCTGTTTGGCGCAGAGGCATGGACCTTATTAAGCACCGATGCAGCAGCCTTGAGAGTATTCGAGAGAAAAGTACGTAAGATCTTCGGTCCAGTGCGAGTTGGCGAAGATTTCCGCATCCGATACAACAGTGAGCTATGAGCTCCTCAACGACATGGACGTTGTGCAGCGTATTAATATCCAGCGGCTGCGCTGGCTCGGCCATGTCAATGGAGGAGGATGCTTCGGCGAGACGGGTATTTGATGCGGGGATCTGCGGAAGTCGGCGTAGAGGACGACCTTGTATCCGTTGGAAGGACCAAGTCGAGGTAGCCCTGTCATCGATTGGTGTGACCAACTGCCGTAGGCGCGCAAGAAGCAGAGGCGCCTGGAAGGATGTGTTGCGTTAGGCCGAAATCCGTTAATCGGGTTGTTATGGCCAATTAAGTAAGTAAGTAAGTATTGTGTTGGCATAACCACGACAACGAAATTTATAAAATCTATTCACTGACACCTCTAGCCTACGTTTCTTTAAATAAAAGTAAGAGAACTTTTTTCCACGATTACATACATACATAATTGGCCATTACAACCCTTCAGTCAGGATTACGGCCTAGATTCTCACACCAATTATGTTGTGTGTGTTAATTTTATACATGAGTGGCGGGACCTACAGTTAAAAGTTGACACCGAACGACAGATTTTTTGAGAAACTTTTCATGGCACTTTTATTTACTCTCAGAGTTTTTGCCAGAAATATGCTGAGGAGAAGTCGCCGAAAAAATATTTTTTCGTACTTCGTTTTTGATGTCTCACCGGGGATATGAATACTATGTACTAGACCACTGGGGCTGTCTCTTAATACCTTTAATAATAACTCGTACTACTTGACCCAGTTTTCATTAAAAGCCATAAAAAATAATGAAAAGAGAACATATTATCGTTTGTAAACGTTAACAAAAAAAAAGGATAATTTCGCTTAAGGCAACACAATGCTTACATACACATGCTTATGAATTCTACCGTTATGTTATGTCTTTGTAAATTTTGTTTTCCTCTTCCTTTTTTTAATTGTTGTTGGGTTGACTTTATTAATGAAGTTCATTAAGAGATAAGAGAGCATGAAAGAAAAAAGGAATTTAACTCGCAACTCGTTCGGTGGATGAATACTGCTTGTGCTTTAACGAAAAAACAAGGATTTACGAGAGAATTTTTCTTGCTACATATTGTTCATGATTTTCGCGATTAAAGAAGTGAACAATTTCTATTCATTTTATATTCCTTGTGTAAGCTAAATCGTATTAAAAAAAAGGTCTTTGATTTTGTGTTGCTCCCGTTCAGCCAATAAAAGCGGAAAATAAATGAAAATCGGCATCGCAAGAATGGTTTTACTCAGTATGGTGGTTTAAGTTAGAAAAAAACTGGTTTTTTTATCATTAAAAATCATGCCAATGCAGGAAATGTCACCCTGTTTTAAATTAAATTTACACCTCGCAGGCAATTTGTTTTATTGTTCATGCCGAATAGAAACAATGGCAATGTCAGTAAGAGAAATGACAATTAAATTGAAGTCTTTTTTATTGGTTTTATCGAAAGAAGTTTTTTTTTTTTGAACATTTTAATTGAGAGAGCATTTAAATCGATTTTAGTTTCAACTTAAGCTTCAAACTTAGCTGAATCGATAGGCTTTTTTTGTTGCAATGCACTTACTGAACCGGTTTGACTGGAGTTAAGGACCAATCGTCAATTGTCAAACCTGTGAATCCAAAGTACAGCAGCTTAAACTATTCTCAAATTCTATAAAGATCCCCTTCCTATCCTAGTTATAGCTTTAGCTGATTATATACATTGTAGGGATAAAATAAGGATTTGATTGATTTTTGCCCAGTGAAGTTCTAAGTACTGGTATACAGAAAAATCGATAACAAATGAAAACGAATTAATATTGAATTTTATTTTGTCTTCATTAAGTTATTCAATGGCTAAAAATCTTAGAACAACTTATTCGAAACGACTTCCATATGTCTTTCAGTACGACTGGAGACGATATGGCTACTCGCGAGACGAACTTCGTATATGGGGAAGTTGTCAACTGCACGAACAAGGGCTGGCTTCAATAACTCTAAATAGGGGTGTCGAGTATAGCAAGACATGCCCTCTAATACGGACCAAAATTTTGTAAATCAATAGGTTGAGGTCTGGGCTAGCCAATCATCCTTTGATGAACTTTATTTTTGAGTCATTTTTGCTTTGTGAGCTGAAACAGAGTCTTGCTGGAAAGTCAGGCTTCACAAGGTTTCAGGATTGATATACTTTGTCCGATATTTTCATTCCTTTCTCGCAAAAATGAAGCTTGGTAATGCCACCACACTATTACAAAAGCGAGAGGGTGTTCTCTTTGAACACTCCGGATGATCGGTTAAGATTTTTTTCGCCAGTAAACAGAATTTCTTTGTGAGCGTTCTACTCGTACTGGCTGAATAACGTTTTTGATTTTCACTTGCGTTTTTCCAACAAAGCGGGCGTAAACAGATGTCCAGTATGTTGCCCGCAGCGCTGAATCCAATATCTTCTTTGATAATGCGATACACGAGTTTTTGTGAAATTTCCTGTCACAAGATTTTCTGTTTTCGCAGCGGTTATCGATCGATTTGTTTCTTCACGTCTGTAATTCACATTTGAAGTTCTTTCAGTAAGCGGACGGCCAGATCTCCACCAGTATCGTCTTAAACGTCAGCTGTTAAATGCCAATCGGTACAAAATGGATGTGCCCAGTGTTGCATTTGTAACGAGTGTGTTCAGGTATTGAAAGACATCTTCCGTTCAAAAGTTTTTTTACCTAAACTCCTCAAATGTACGAATTATTCTTCGTCTTGGAGATATTTATGCTGAGCCCTGTCTTTGTGGCTTCTGTTTCGATCATTTTAAGGTTTTAAACCGTATCATCCATGTATCAGATGGCATATGGCGTGCGCATTCGATCGTTTAACCTTTGCGTTATGTCTCACTTGTTGACTGGCCAATTTCTCCTCATGATGATGTAAAGCAATAAGTTAATAAGTAACAGTGACGAAGTGAGTTCTTGTCAGACATCCATTCTGCAGAAACCATGTTGCCACGATTTGTATTGGCTTTCCCTTTAATAGCTCCCCCAAGCCTGTTGTTCTGACCATTGTTCAGTATGCTGTACACTGTCAATTAGAATGGCTCCATACTAGTTTCCATTCGAAAATCTTCCACTTCGCAAAAGTTCCAAGTTGAACGATTTCTGTATAGAGAAAGTGTTCTTTGAGTTTACAGTTCCCGGTCAAAAGGCCGGTTAATATTATCAGGCTACTAATGGATTTTGGATTGTTTCAAAGTCGTTTCAAAGTCGTCTTTATCGTTCTCTTTTTTCGCTTTCACTAAATATATCATTCCAAACCACTCTTCCCACTCCTCACAACTTTTCTAATCCCATTTGCGTTCTCTAACCCTTGCATTCCAAACTGTAGCCAGCGCAAGTACATCGCACGCTTTTTCGAAACCGATTAAGTTTCAGAAACGGGCGATATCCATTCGACATTCGAAGAATTTTATGGGCTCTCAACAAAACTTTTAGCTTCTATCGGAGGAAGCATTTGTCTCTGGACATCCTTAGCGATTATTTTCCTTACCACGTTTGGAATTGTGATTCGAAGATGTTTATGGGGTCTCCACAAAGCTTTTCTCTTCTATTGGAGGAAGCAGTTGTCTCTGGACATTTTTAGCGATTATTTTCCTTACCATGTTTGAAAGTGTGAATGCTCTCCAGTTTCGGGATTTCGTGAAATTACCTTTCTTAGGCAAGTTAATGATGAAGCCTTCTCTCTGTCGAAAAACCCAATATTGAGTCCTATATGGTGGATGGTAAAAATTATTTCTTTTTATTAAACTCGCAAACTCGGACTTATTGACGGACCTACAGAGATCTGCTGATTTATCGAGACATCTTAAAATGCAAGGGTAGAATATATGGGTTAAGCCCAAAGGTCTATGTTGTAGCGGTGCTTGGGTCCTACCCAAAAAAATCAAACATCAAACCTCTACCAACTGACGTCTACGTTGTATAAACCCCAGAGCAACCAAATTACGAAGAAAGTTTCTACGAACAGAATATACATTGAGTTTCAACAATGAGGAAGTCGCCGTAGTCTAGTAGGTAGTGTGTTGGCTTATTAGACGAAAGGCCAGGGTTCGAATCCCCGGTCAGACATCAAAAACGAGGTATGACAAAATATTTCTTCGCCGACTTCTCAGCAGATTTCTGGCAAAAACTCTGAGTAAATAAAATTGCCATGAAAAGTTTCTCAAAAAAATCTATCGTTCGGAGTCGACTTTAAACTGTAGGTCCGCCAACTCATATATAAAATTAGCACACACAACATAAGTGGTGTGAGAAGAAGCTAGGCCGTAATCCTGACTGAAGGGTTGTAATGGCCAATTATGTATGTATGTTATGTTCAACAATGAGGTTGCAGAGTTGCCATTACAATATAATATTAATGCTCTCAGCGCTATGGAAGCTTAGTGGCACTGCAACCTCATATGAAACATTAGTCGCACGGTTTGCCAGCGATCGGGCAATGAAACAGTTGGTAACATAGGCCATAGGATTCTCTCTTGATCTGTAGATAACAAAATATGGCAATTATTTGTGGCAAATCACTTGATTTCTTTATTTCAAATTTACACTTTCGTCAATCTTAAAAAACCCTCCCTAATCTTTGCCACACATTCTTGTTCAAACTTGCAACATATCATGTTTTCTAAATTTTTTTTTCCACTTGAATTCTCAATCTTACTCCTACGAATTGTTACAATCGTACATACTTTGACACGTAAATGCTTTATTTTAAAGCAACAAAAAAAAAGAGAAAATGCTACACAACTAGAAACAAATTGAATACCTACATACATGGGTGTGGTTAGGTTGCACAAAAATTTGTGCAAATGCTTGGAAACACATAAGGATACGTATTAACACACAATCTCATTTAGAAAACCTGATATTTTAAGGGCCTAAATTGCCGATTGTTACAAATTTTCGAAACATTTATCGACAGCACATTTGTACTCATGCTACTGACGGTTATACACTTACTTACCACATCACTAACATTGCTTATGTATGTACCCAACGAATGATTGTATGAATTTGTAGCAATTGTCATTTGCTTTACAATTACAATGAATGCACAATGGCTTGGTAGACTAAATTTTATGCTACGATTTGCTGTCGACTACAGGCAACAGTCAAGAAGACTAGAAATATTAGAATTACCATGTCGGCAATATCGGCACACTGTAACCGATATAACCTAGCTTTTATAGTTCCTATAGTGTGGCCACTGTAGTTAGTGTAGTCTGGCAATTGCAATAGCAATGTAAACGATCAGTAATAAATAAAGCGGAAAGATCTTATTGAATTCCCTTAATATAGTATTAATTCCCTTAATATAGTAGTAGAAGTCGCCGTAGTCTAGTAGGTAGTGTGTTGGCTTATTAGACGAAAGGCCAGGGTTCGAATCCCCGGTCAGACATCAAACGAAATATGCAAAAAATATTTCTTCGCCGGCTTCCTCTCAGCAGATTTCTGACAAAAACTCTGAGAGTAAATAAATTGCCATGAAAAGTTTCTCAGAAATTTGTCGTTCGGAGTCGACTTTAAACTGTAGGTCCTGCCACTCATGTATAAAATTAACACACACACTAAGTGGTGTGAGAATCTAGGCCGTAATCCTGACTGAAGGGTTGTAATGGCCAATTATGTATGTAATATAGTAGCGTTGAATATACATATACCGCTTTCAAATAGAAACCGCCCATGATTCGTCTGGGCATTTGACTGTGGCACTAGCTTCCACTATGAGTATTTCACTACATTAGTTTTCCGGTTGCATCCAAGCCTTATATTTACATTCTTTCAAGTTCAATTTCCTCCTTTAGTTGTCTTCACTTTACGTCACTTCACTCCGATCATTTTCTCCGTGATCCGTGATTTTATCTGGCATTAAAAGTTCCGTTATTAATTCCACGGCCTTTCGTTGGTTTTTCCAGCAGTTGCATTAAAAAAGTATCTTCTGTATCACCAAATATGGGGATCCTCTCTCCAAAAAAAAAACATTATGGTGAATTAAATTTATTTTTCTCATGATCGTAGAGCAATTGACTAATATGTACTACCAGTTCAGATACCTTATAGTACACCAGTTCAAAGGGTTATTAGTCTGTGTACGATCATGCTCCTTATCTCGCATTCTTAAGAACTATTATTTGCCGCCTCTATGAGCCATTTTTTAGTTGTTGCGATTGAATGCAAAAGATGACGAATGTATTCGTCATCAATATGCTCAATTAAGTCGTTCTGTCGTATGCTTTTTTTGTGAAGTACTGTATCTAGTTGGTGAATGTGGGCCTCGTATCCAGAGCTTTACAGAGCTTCTTGAGAAAATTACAGTATTGCCTACTAAGATACTAACTCTGTGCCGCTCAGTTTTTAGTATTGCCAGCTCCACTTTATGTGGGATGAACCACATCTCTGTGCATTTATTATTCGTTGTGAATTTTCTATGGTTGAGGTTTGTATTTAAACAGCAATTTCACCTGCTTAGTGTAGCTCATCTGTTAGGAAATCTCCTATTGGAGCTATAGAGTCCGTCGAGAAAGTATGAGTTTGAGAATTATTACCGAATCTTGGCAACTGCAATTGTTGCAGACAATAAATCATCAAAACTGATGAACGGCATCAACCACAACAAGTGAGGGGTCAAGTACTCAATAGTCGAGGAGCTATAGTCAACCATAGCCATAGGATTGTAATGTATGGGTACTATAGCCACTGGCCAACTTCAGGGTAGGATAGCTAGTTTGGCAAGTTGTAGAGCTAGCTTTGATACCAAAGCCTCCTTGAGCACGCATAGCTGCTAGTTGTGATGCCACAGGTAAGCGTAGTTCCTGTACTGTCCAAGTTCCATCACACTCATCGATTGAGTTGATCAGCGTAGAGGCAGCACGGTAGGATAGCTAATGGGTGACATTCCAAAAAAGTATTGACCTAAAAACAGAGTGTTAGGAATGGTCAAACTTTGCACAAACTGTCAGTAAGAAGGAGCACTTAACGGCGACTAAAAAAAGGAGAGGCTTATAGTGATCCCTGAGCTGGAAAAAACGTTACAAGAGCCCCTTGCGCACAGCCCTATCTGCTTCCAGGATATTATTGCCTTGAGAAGATATATCGTACAAGTAGCAGAGATTTCGAAAGGCATGGTAGACTATTGTAGGTATTCAATCCATCACAAAAGTGACCAAAACCGTGATAAAAATATGGTCAGGAAATATTGTGACGTTTTCTTATGTCCATATGACAGAATACAGAACAAAGTGGTCTCTAGTGGGGCCATTCCACGAACATCAGTGATAGTCATACGTCACTACATCTGAAGTTTCGTTCCAAATTGACTGTGCGGTTCAGGTCTGTAGTGATTGCAAGGAATAATGATAGGGTAGATACCAAGAACAGACAGTCAGGCCTTAGAATTACGCCATTCTGTGTAGCATATCTGTAACGTCAGGATATTTTTATTTGAATATCGCTTATGGCTGTTTATAGAGTAGCAAAAGAAGACACCAGTTTACAGTTCGTTTTAGTTGCGGTTGTTTGTGTGCTGATATGATTGTTCCATGACAACAGATTAAGCCTCATTTCAATCTCATGATCATGGTGCTTGAGTACATTACTGTTCAAGCTAAATCTTCAATTCACTGACTACTATAGAAGTAACGTTGATGTAGAACAGCACGAGACTGTTATTCAGATCTTCTAATATTGTCCTGCCTTATTAAGGAATTAGTTAATGACTGTGTGGAGACTATTTTGATGTACTTACAGGTCAATGAGAAGTTTTCAAGGCACAATTGTTGCTTAACCTTTTTAACAAGAGAGTCCTTTTTTGACATTTAGGACTTGATTATCTTTTGGTTGAAACGATTGATTGAATCCATACAGCGCAATGCAGTTTATTATCATTGCTACGGGTTGCTTTATAATGTCTGCTCAAAACCTGCTTCCTAAACTAACTCCAGAAGGCTGTTCGTTGCCAGTAAGAATAGTACTTGATAAGAATCAATGTGTTTCTTTATGGAAAGCTTAAATGCCTAACATTGAAGCAGCTACCACCGTGGATCGCTATATTAGTCTATCGTGGGGAAGGTACGGCACATCTCGTTAGGTTCGTGTATTTATCGAGGCACCTTGCAACCATGTCAGAAGATTTAGTCCTTATTCTGTGTAGCTTCACTTACCAGCTTATCTGGCCAACCATATTTTAAGAAGCATTTTAATTCAGTCCTTGACCATGAAATCTTATTTATCCAGCATCTTTGCAAAAACATAAAATGTTTTACATGCGACAAGAAAATAAAGAAAATCTTCTCGTACGACAAAATAAATGTTTATCTTGCATGGCATTGAAATCGATTGCATTTCTATGTTATTATGTTCACAAAAAACCAAGAAAACATCACAGCAAAAGTCGATTTTATGTTCGATACATGGTTACAAGAGTTTTGGTCCAACACTGCAGTGCATCATATCATAAGTTCTGGCATTGAAAGTTTTTATCATGTGTGTGGTATCAGAGACTTCTTAGACTAGGTTATGCTATACGTTATGGCTGGTGTATTAGAGGAAATGTCATGGTAACTTTTCTCATTTATGTTGAGTGTGTCATCAAAAATATGTACGTTTCTCCTTTAAAGTTGATGAATGCAGTTTTAATAAAAATTTAATGCTTCGATAAAAATGTTTATATTGGCGTTAAGAAAACAATAATCGATATCATCTCAATAACGATGTGGAAACGTTATTGAATGAGTAGTTTTTATAGGAGGTTTATACTTTGATTTTATGGAGTGTGTGGCATGAATTAAAGCTATCATATGGTATTATTTCGCTTGGTATTCAGTTTATTTACTGCTCTTGTATTGCTTATTCTTTCTCAGATAAGCTTTACTAACGTCATGGTGGATTCTTCTGCTATTTTACTACCGCAATGTAGAGTGTGTTGAACGTGACCTTTTAAATTGAATCTGTTCTACTGTTCTATTCTACATTAATCCTCAGGTTTATTCGAAATAAAATTCAATACTCTTTTCATTTCATTTAAAAATTTTTTAATTTTAAAACTTAAATGGTTCTTCAAATAAAATTAAAGTTTGGCTGCAGTATTATTGCCTCCTTTATTGCCTTATTCTTCATCTTAAAAGTAATCTCTCAGAAACTTTAGCACAATTTTCGTCTTTTTAAATTTCTTTAATTACTTTTTTTTATTTTTATTTATAAATTTTTATGTTCATTTTCAGTTTAGGGGCCATTATTACAACTTGCCGCTAAAGTTGGGTTTAGTTAAAGCTACCTTTAGCTAAAAGGAACTATAAAGTTACCTTTAACTTAATTTCTTTATTACAACTTACAGATAAAATAAAGTTACATACAAACATACATACATAATTGTCCATTACAACCCATCAGTCAGGATTACGGCCTAGATTCTCACGCCACTTATGTTGTGTGTGTTAATTTTATAACATGAGTGACGGGACCTGCAGTTTAAAGTCGACTCCGAACGACAAATTTTTTGGTATACATTTCATGGCAATTTGATTTACTCTCAGAGTTTTTGCCAGCAATCTGCTGAGAGGAAGCCGCCGAAGAAATATTTTTTTTTCATATTTTGTTTTTGATGTCTGACCGGGGATTCGAACCCTGGCCTTTCGCCTAATAAGCCAACATACTACCTATTAGACTACGGCGACTTCTAATAGTTAAAGTTAACTTTTTCAAAAATATAGCAATGCCGCTGCAATATCGATAACTTTTGCGACTTTAAAAACGCAGTGGCAACGACATGCTTTCTTATTTGTTATGTTTATTATTTCATTATTGCCATATCAAAAATAATGTCTACAATATGACAAGTCCAAAAAGATAAAGTGAACTTTAAATGTTAAAGATAGGATGATCTTCCCTTTAGCTTAACGCTCACTTCTATCTTATTGGGTAGGGTACTCATAATAATGAAAAACAATTAACATTTAACAATTTACAATTAACATTTGTTTCAAACGATGAAACTATGATCTGGCTTTTCATACTACCCATGTTGTGTTTTACTGATATTCATCAGTAGCGGGATCTACAGTTAAAAATCGACTACAAATAACAGATTTTTGAGAAACTTTTCACGGTACTTTCAGAGCTTTTCCTTTGAATTATTACGATATATTCTATTATATATTCTAGTCTGAGATATTATTACGAAAAAGGAAATGGTGGAACATCGTTTAACATTAAAATGTTAAACAAAAGCTACAAAAACAAAATAACGGACTTTTTTACTTCATTAACGAAAATAAAACAACAACATCAGTATAACGAAAAAAAGGAATAAGCAAGTAAACAACAACAACAACAGGGACAAACGCAAACAACCTACACTAATAACAAGCAGGCAAACATGTATGAATGTAAACGTGTTGTTTACATGTTGCTTGCATTCATAGAATTCTCATGAAGGCGAAGACTAAAACCTTCGCTTATGAGAACACTCATCAGACTGTTTACGTCGCTATATAAAAGGCAAGGCAAAGCATACAAAATCGATGTAGAAGTTCAGTCAGTCTTGTGTGAAGACGCGTTGCATGTGAAGTAAACCAATCGTGGTTTGAAGATCTCCGTTACAAAAATTTACAGAACAATTATGTAATAATTGTTATTGTTTATCGCAAAGAGCATAAACAAAGGAATAACAAATAAAGCAATTGTTGTTGTAAGAATCAATTGTGAACAGTGGCACACAAAAGTTGTGTGATTAACAAAAAATTTAATTAAAACTGAACACAAATTTATTTTTATTTTTATTTGCAATCTATGAGCTCATATTTCAAACGTTTTTAAAAGGTAAAAAACGTAACAATATAGGGATTATTACTAAGAGGAAAAAAATTTTTTCTTATCTTATATGGAATTGATTAATTTTTTATTCCTGCTTTACTTGAAATATCCGTGGGAAAACGTGATAAAATGCTTGCATATTACTTATTATTTATAATCGTTTATGACTTACTTACGTTCATGAATTTCTTTCAAAACCTATTTTTTTAAACTCAAAAAAATGGGGTAAAAATGAAAAAGAAATATTTTTTCCCATCGTTACAGTGAGGAGCTTGTCACTTATTACACGTTTATTATATTTATTCCAAGTTATTATATGTTGTTGTTGTTCTATTTTCTTTGCGCTTCGTTAAGCTTTTGTTAAACGGAATAATTTCATGCGAAATTACAGGCATTTAGTTCAAGTTAATAAATTGAATCAAAAAAAAAAGGTAAACAAATAACGTCGCCTCATTTATCAAATTCATGATAATGATAAGCACAGTTTGAAATCCCCTCATAATGACAGTTTTGTGGGAATCTTTTTCATGGCAATTTTATTTACTCCCAGAGGTTTTGCTAGGGGACTGCTGATAGGAAGTCGCTGAGAAGATAGGAAGTCGTTTTGTTCAAGATATGTGGGCTAGGGCTTATACCCATGGGCTCTTCTTCTCCATTTTTCGAAAGCATGTTTTTTCTTTCTTTTGGCACGCAGAAAAAACAGGATCGTAATTGTAGACATTCAGAGAATTATATACTTAATATGAAGTATTTGACAGAGTATCAAAATAAAAACCAGAGTCCGCCAAGAATGTGTGCTTACAACACTCCTCTTTAATTGTGTCCTCGATGTAGTGAGGCAAAAGTCAACAAGTCATAGGAGAGGGATTACATGGGGTTTGTAAGATAGACTGTAGGACTGGAAGAAGTTATTATTTCTCTGACATGCAGGCAAAGCTAAATCTAATTAGCGAAACCGCAAAGATAGCTGGACTGAAGATGAATATCCACAAAACCAAAACACACAGCTTAGATGCTAACGCAGAATGAAAATTCCTAATATACGGCAAGGGAATTGATGAAGTGAAGTCCTTCTGCTATCTAGACAGTATAATTGATAAATCCGGTGGTTCAGTAACAGATGTTGCCAGTCGCATTAATAAGACACGCAATGCTTTTCCCCAACCTAACCCTCTTTGGAAATCGTCTAACATATCGAAACGAACCAAAATTAAAATTTTCAATTTCAAATTTAAATCCACATTACTGTACGGTTGTGAAACATGTAATATGGCACAGTACGATTCCCATATGGTTCTATATAAAGGTTAGGTAGTACTTACTTACTTATTTAGTTAAGTGGCCAAATATTTTATAGAATTTTCTTCCTTAACTAGCACAAAAAGCTTCCTTGATTTAGCCCTTCCAACGCAGATAAGCTCGTTCTCATTGGCTCCTTCCGCTAATCCTCGCATCAAATAAGCGTCTTGCCGGAGCATTCTTCTAAATCTGAACGAAATGGTCGGGACAGCGCCAACTAATAATACTGCGTTATCTATCTGATTCATGATCCCTATTAACAAAGATCAAACACTCGGTGTTCAGTACCATTGTGCTCAATGCTTACTTTTTAATACAACTCTCGGTGATTAATCACACGTCACATCATTGTCTATTCCTGGCTGACTTGCAACATTGTTTTTTTGCTCTATTTATACTGTATTTTTCTGTATACCGTATGATGTGGGTATTTTGTTGTTGTCGGTTTGTTTTGTTTAATTACTTTTCTTTTGTTTATTTTTCTTCACCGAAATAATGCTTTACTAAGGAGGTTGTTGTTTATATAGGAGAGTTAAAATCGAGTTACTTCAAAGCAACACCATAGCCCTGTTAGCAGTTTAATTTTCAGAGACATTTTTAGGCCTATGAGGAAAATTTCAGTGTCTTGCATGGCTATTGTCAAAGGATAGAACATATTCAAGAAATAGATGCCAGATTCGGAATCACAAAGATTTTCATCTGCAATCCACTAGATGACTACGGTATTCTAAAGAATACTATAAAGCTGCTAGAGTCGAAGAAAACACCAGTCTCTACATCGAATGCTATGAAGGATTCGTCTGTTAAAACTGAGTACTAGAACCCATAGAAATCTCACCCTTTCTTTCCATCTAATTAAGATGATTTTTGGTGTACCCAATAAAATTGACCATCGAGATGACAACGTACCCAAATTTATCAAATAGAAACTAAGCTTCCTTTTAATGCTGTTATGGTCACTGAGAAATTGTTTCCAGAAGCCCAAAGCCTTCAATATGCCCAAAGCCTAAAATATGCTTGAACAGCGACGCCAAAATCCTCATTTCTTTGTACTTTTGACAAGCCATTTTTGATAAGGTTTTTCCTAAGAGTCTCAATCCTTACCAGATATACATGAAGACCCCCATTTCAGATCTAAGCACATGCCTTCATTCCAACATAGATTTAATGTTTAACGTTCAGCTTTCAAACGTTCAGCTTCCTAGAAAATTTTGATTCTAACATTCCAACAAATACTTCATGCTTGAGAAAATTATGGGTTTGCCATCTGAATATTCGAAATAGTATTGCTTGATGCGGTGAACAGTGAATGTAACTTCGATTTATTTTGGATTTTATGTGAAATATAGGGTGGGTGATTTAAAAGTTTAAAATTAGAAATGCAGTAAACCTCGGTTTGAAATTTTGCCAAATTTTACTTGTGTGAAGTTCAATAGTTCCGATTAGAAATGGAATATTATTTCAATCATATGGCTGCCTCGGCTGGCCTCACAGGAGCTCATTAGAGCGGACCAATTTTCGTGCACTTGTCCGAGTGTATGTGGTCGTACTTTGGCAATGACATCACGAATGTTGGTTTTCAAAAGCTCAATTGTCTCTAGTTTGTCGGCATCACACTTCTCTTTAACGTCGCCTCACTAAAAATAGTCCAATGGCGTCAAATCGTAGCTACATGGTGGCCAGTTGACATCACCATTTCGACGAATTAAACAGCCATCAAACGTTTGGGCGTAATAACTCAATTGTGACATGAGATGTGTGGCAAGTTACACCATCCTGTTGAAACCAAACATCGTTCACATCAATACCATGAAGAGTGGGTACAAAAGTAATCGGTAATTATGGTGCTATAGGTGCCTCCATTAACCGTAATGGTTGCAACATCCTCATTTTCAATACTGTCTCCGCTCCATAAGCCGCACCAAACAGCCACTCGTAATGGGTGCATTGGCTTCTGTAAGACCACATGTAGGTTTTATGAGTCCCAAACACGGCAATTTTGCTAATTAACTTAGCCACCAAGATGAAAACAAGCTTTATACGAAAAGATGATTTTTTTTTTGTCAAAATCGACATCATCGTGCAGTTTCTTCAACGTAAATTGATTCTTTACGTTCAGTGGAGCTAATATACTGAATTTTGTGACAGAATAGAATGACATAAGTATTGACAGTTACGAAATAACTTATGGTTCAAATTTAAACCTATAGATGGCCCACACTATATAAAAAAAAATTCAGCAAAAATTTTCGATTAAATTTTGAAAGTGAATTTAAAACTTTTTCTTCAAGTGCATTTTGAGAGTGTAAAAAATCAAACATGCATGTTTAGTAGTAATTATTGTTTTTATTGTTATATATCATGCGGTTATACAAGATTAAATTAACTATAACGTTAACAATTTACAGCATAATTTGGCCAAATAATCATTCAATATTAGTATGGTAAACTGCATGCATGCATTGAGTATCAACATATGATGGGCAGGGTAGGTTAAATTGTTTGTTGTCTGTTGGAATAAGTAAAGATTTCAATGCTTTTCATTGTAATATTGAAACAGATTTGGGAAAAGAATATGATTCAATATAAATTTTGAATAATTTAGGTGATATAAACGCCTTTTTTTTTGTTTGTTTAAATGTAATAAAATTGTGATGTAACATCACACACATAGCATGGATAGTTAACATAGCAGGAAGTAACATAAAATTTTATTAAACTGAACCAAAAGATTGTAAAAAATTGCAACAGAAATAATTAAAAATTTTGATTAAATACAGCGATTGTTCTGGACCATTAAGAGTTTCGTTTCATTCGTTACAATATTTTATAATTAAGATTTTCCTTTAGGCATTGCATTCATTTACTGTGATAGTATTTTCTGTAAATTATGATTTTCAGATGCATTTGTTCATATTGCTGCTAATCTTTGAATTCAAAATGAAATTTATTGTTTTATAATTACAACAATAATAAATAAACAAATAAGAGTTGAAATTGTTTGCCCAAGTACCTTTCGTATGTGACAGACAAACAAAGACAGACATCTTCACAGATCGACGCCTATATGCACCGAATTAATGAGATTTCGTAAGAACGTCAAATTAAACAAAGCAATAACAAAGCTGACAGCAGCCTTCTGGTCAAAAACTCTGAGAGCTAATTCTCCCCAGGAATCTATTATTCAGAGCCGACTTTAAACTGTAGATCCCAACACTGATGGATAATATTAACACACACAACATGGGTTGTAAGAGAAACTACGTAGTAATCCTGGCTCAAGGCTCAAGAGTTGTAATGACTAATTAAGTGAGTTTGCCAACATTACAATAAATATTGTTATTGTATAGAGTTACCAAAGTATTCCGATCGATCTATTCCTCAACGATCTATTGTACTGCCCACAACCTGAGATTTCCCTATGATGTCTTCCTCAACCTGACAAACCTCATGATACTGTCTGATGTCAGTAAGGATAACGCCTAGCATAGTGTTTCTTAAGTCGTCCGTTGATTCCTTCTTAAATGTTTTAAAGCTTTACAGATTCAAAATATGGTTATTGTTGTTGAGTTGTTCTTCTCATCACAGAATTGTCATTTTGGGCTTCAGGTAATTCTTTTTCTGTGAAAATGTTTTTCGAGTGTATATCTGGATAGCCCGATGATTGCTTAACCAAAGTTATGTGGGTCATAACCTTAGCAGAATTACAAAGACCCTGCGCCTCTTTCTTACTTCTCTTCAGATTTAACAGAATGGTTTTTGGCCCCTTCAAAGTTGTGAAAGCTTGGCTATCGTACTGACTTATACGCCAGTTCATTACTCTGACTCTGTAACCCTGTCTAGCTTAGTCCATTTACTTGCACAATCCCACACTAATTTTAAGAAAGTCTTGTAGCATTTCAGGTGGTTTATGTTCAATTTCGTTTGGATTATAAACTTTAAAACTTTAGTGAGCAGGAGGGTACTATGGTGTGCTTGGAAGTGTTTGACG
Organism: Sarcophaga bullata; assembly: GCA_005959815.1. Classification (NCBI taxonomy): domain Eukaryota; kingdom Metazoa; phylum Arthropoda; class Insecta; order Diptera; family Sarcophagidae; genus Sarcophaga; species Sarcophaga bullata. The sequence continues at coordinate 54,371 of QOCX01000905.1, forward strand.
AAGCCGCCATTGGTATAGATTTCGAATGAGACCTTGAAGGACTGAAGTGGAGAAGGGTTTCGTGTGGACATTGGTTGATCACGAGTTATTTGGTCCTAAGTTCAAAGCGAAAGCCGAACATTTTCATTTACATTGGGTCAACTTGGCCTTTAGGTACTGTACTTAGTACACGTCCTCTAACCTAATTCAGGCCTGGTGGACAATTATTCTATCTTGTCCTTCAATGCGATTTGATTTGGGTACTTCTTTAGGTGGCATAATTCTCTGCACGTTTCTTAATGAGTTCGAAGTATTGTATTCCTCCGTATTTGTAGCTCTTCCGTTTACTATTCAGCATTCAATTACGAAATATTTTGATTTCACTTTCTGTATGATCCCACGAAGAAAGCGAATATCCGTCCATTTGGGGAATATCCTACTCCCTCATGCATTTTTGACAATCTTTTTCAAATGTGTGGCAACATTATTACTCTTTAGTCAGAATTACTACCCAGTTTTTTACATTACGCCTGTTGTGCGCCTTCGTTTCGACCACCAGTGGTAGGAGCTCCAGTTTGAAATCGACTTTGAATGAAAGATTTTTGAGAAACTTGTCATGACAATTTTATTTACTCGCCGACAAAGAAATATTTTTTATATTTCGTTCTCTTGGAGGTGTCCTTGCTGGGGTTTGAACCATGGACTCCTATCTAATAAAACACTGATACATACACACGTAATTGGCCATTACAATCCTTCAGTCAGGATTACGGCCTAGCTTCTCACAGCACTTATTGTGTTGTGTGTGTTAATTTTATACATGAGTTGCGGCACCTACAGTTTAAAGTCGACTCCGAACTACGGATTTTTAAGAAACTTTTCATGGCAATTTTATTTACTCTCAGAGTTTTTGCCAGAAACCTGCTGAGAGAAAGTCGCCGAAGAAATATTTTTTCATATTTCGATTTTGATGCCTAACCGGGGATTCGGACCCTAGCCTTTCGTCTAATAAGCAAACACACTACCTACTAGGCTACGGCGACTTCACACTGATACTTTGAAAAATTATCTTATTGAAGGCGTCGACTTAATATGCAAGGAATTAAAAACGCTGTACTTATTCGGAATGCCACTCCCAATACAATACTGCCCAGTTTTTTTACTGTTGGAACATATTGACAGCGACATGTTTTAGACTAAGTTCATAGGCTTTCTCTTTTATATTCAATATGTATGGGCGTGTCACTCCCAGTTTGCGATAACTTCATTAATTTTTTTTTACTCATAATTAATTTAGGCTGCAAAGTTATTTCAAACATATTTTGTAACCATTTTTTATGTTGTTGTTACAATTTGTACGATTTAAACCAATGAATATTTACATAATATAAGTGTGACACCACTAAGTTCAAGTTTTTCAATTCAATTGTATTACAAAAATAATAGAAATTTTAATTTTCTATTCAAATTTAAAGCCCAAAAGAAAGTACAAATAAAATTATAACCAACTTGAGCTAATTTGTTAGCTGAAATGTGAAGTGTTCACAATTTTAGTTCACAATGATAATTAAAATTAAAATTAATTCACTGTTTGGCATTAAAAAAGTTTCACAGACTGAGTATGTTACAATTTTTTTTCTCTTTTTTTTTTCTTTATTAGATTACATTGACCAAAAACAAAAGACTTAAGAAACATACTTGATATTGTACATAACATTTATGGTCTGTTGGTTCGAGAGCGCACGTGTTGTGTTCGTTGATTACTGTTAATGAATTGCTACAAGTGCATAGATCATGGACTCAAACCCTTACATAGTTACCTCTAGACTTTACCAAAGTTTTTTTTGATGGATTGCTATTGTGGACTTTGACATAATATTGCAGCAGTTTGGCGCGCAGGCAGGCAGGCAGAAAAGAAATTCCGTAATAAAATTATTTTGATTTTAAAAAGAGAAAATTAACAGAATTTTTTATTTTTCCTTTAACCTAGTTATACTGCGATTTAACTGTGCTTAGAAAAACGGCATCCTTTACAAAATATTTGAAAGATCTTAGTGCTTAGTGCCAGCGTCAAATTATTTCAACGACTCTCTAAAAATTTCGTTGAACTTATGGAGATGTTTTCAATTTAAGTTGTAAAGTACTTCTCTGTGGTCAATCAATCAAAAAAAATGTCAACCAAACCATAGAAAAAAATGAGAAAATCTAATACATAAGCCGCATATGGACATTGCATGGCATACGTCATCAAACTAACATGGAAAAAATTCGAACCATTTCTAGACCGAATGATTATGTGTGTGACAAACGAAAATTCGTAGGCAGTAGACAGTCAAGACCGTAAAAGAAGAAAAGTAAAGCTAGATTGAAATACTTACTTACCTAATTGATAAATACAATCCTTCAGATAGGATTACGATTGAATTTAATTAATTTTATCCATAGGTTGCCATTTAGTATATAGTATGCTGGCTTATTAGACGTGAAACCACAGTACAAATCCCTGTTCAAGAATCTCGAACAAAACGAAATATGAACAAATTCTGATAGCGATGTAGCGGTTTAAATTAGAACCAGCGGCTATTTACAATCTGATAATACCTTTGGCATTCTATTCTGTCACAAAATTCATTATATAAACTCCACTGAGCGTAAGGAATCGACTTACGCTTGATCAACATTGGTATTTATTGGGCCAACAAGAAACTGCACGATGGTGCCGATTTTACCAAAAGAAAGCATCTTTTCGGATGAAGCACATTTTCATCTAAGTAAGTACGTTAATAGGCACAATTGCCGTATTTGAGGCTCAGAAAACCTACATGTGGTCTTACAGAAGCCAATGCACCCATTATGAGTGGCTGTTTGGTTCGGCTTGTGGAGAGGAGATGGGATTGGCTCACATTTCTTTGACAATGAGGATGTTTACAACCATTACGGCCAATTGAGACACCTATAGCACCATGATAGCATAGTTTTTGATTTTGTTGCATTTTTAAATTTAAACTTTTAAATGGTTCACCCTTTAATAATCAATTGGCTTTTTTAAATTGATTATTATTACTACAGACAAACTATAATTTCAATTTTAAACAATTCAATTAAAAAAGAAAGCTTTACTTTATAGTCATGGCTTAAATAATTATCGCAAAATAGAAAAACAAAATACGAAAAACAGTATTTAGAATCTTGCCTGACGTGTTGCGTTACGTATTATTGAGGCTGTTTAAGAATACAAAAAACAGTGGCAACATTCAGTGATTAATTACTTTATTGTGTAACATCTACAAACAAACATGTGCATGGAATTCGACTAATTTTGACTTCAGTTTGTGTTTTCAACAGCATTGACCAAAAACAAAAGACTTAAGAAACGTGCTTATTTTTTTTATACATTCTTTGTGTTTGTGTGGGGCTATTTAGCAAAGCAAATGTTTTAAGAATGTTTTTTAATTATCTTTTAAATGAAGTAATTAACACTTTATATGGCTTTAATTATAAGGTAAGTTAACAAAACAGTGGCAAAAAAAAACAAAAAAAGAAGGCAATTAAATGATTGACAATGATTGCTGCAGAGCAGACAAGTTGTCAGTTCGTTGCAAAGCGAAAGTACACAACTTCCTGTGTTAGAACAGTTTTTAAAGATATATTTGCACTTCACTTCTTCGCTTAATCACTTCACTGAATGAAGAGTAATGCTGCTTTTTACTTCCTCGTAGGTAAAGCATACTTTAAAGCAGTAATTACATGATTAAGTAAGGAAGGCCGACCTTCTTGAAGGCCACAATTTAGGCCCAATGTAATATTACAATCAATATTCAAATCGGGGATCAAACTTTCAAACACTGACAGACGAGAAATCATTGTAGAAATCATTTATCAGAATGTCAAGACATACCAAAAGCACAGTGGCCTACGAGAATCCCTATTGAGCGATGGACAACTAAACGATTTTAGAACAGAACTTTCCCTAGCTAGGCCGTAATAATGACTGAAGGGTTGTAACGGCCAATTATGTATGTATGTATGTGTATGATCAAACCTAGAAGAAACCAATTCCCATCTAAAATAAATCTTGCTATTGTACAAAATGTGTTGTGGCCGTAGTCTAGTAGGTACTGTGTTGGCTTATTAGATGAAAGGCCACAAATTCCCGGTCAGACATCAAAAACAAAATATTTATTCGGCGACTTAATCTCAGCAGATTTCTGGCAAAAACTCTCAGAGTAAATAAAATTGCCATGAAAAGTTTCTCAAAAAATCTGTCGTTTGAAGTTGAATTTAAACTGTAAATTCCACCACTCATGTATAAAACTAAGACACACAACATAAGTGTTGTTAGAAGCCAGGCCGTAATCCTGACTGAAGGGATGTAATGGCCCATTATGTATGTATGTATTGTACAAAACAGACGAGAAATCATTGTAGAAATTATTTGTCAGAATGGCACAGTGGCCTACGAGAATCACTATTGAGCGATGCGCGACTAAGCAATTTTAGTATAGAAGTAGATAGCCCCATAAGGGATCGTGTTTTTGCCGCAATGTCTGAGCTCGGTATACCTGCGAAGCTGATAAGGCTATGCAGAATGATGTTGAGCAATTCCTGCAGCTCCGTCAAGGTAGGAATAGACTCTCCGAACCTTTTGATACCGTGCGAGGTTTCAGACAAGGCGATCCCTCATCATGCGACCTCTTCAACTTCGTCATGGAGAGTGTTTTGCGGAAGGCGGGAGTGCATCGCAATGGCACTATCTTCCATAAAAGTGTCCAGTTGCGTGCGTACGCTGACGACATTGACATCATAGGGCGTACCAAGCGAGATGTTACTGCTGCCTTTAGCGCTATTGAAATGGAGTCTGCGAAGATGGGTCTGGCAGTAAATGAGGGCACAACAAAGTATATGTTATCGACAAGTAGAGAAATGCGGCGTACTGATTCTCAGATTATGGTCGATAACTATACTTTTGATGTAGTCAAGGAATTCATTTATCTTGGCTCCGCCGTTACCACCAAAAATGATGTCAGTCTGGAGATCAAGCGCAGGATCACTCTTGCCAACAGGTGTTATTATGGTCTCAATAGGCAATTGAGTAACAGAGACCTCTCTCGTGCGACAAAACTAATACGCTACAAGACGCTCATCTTACCCGTGCTTCTTTATGGCGCAGAGGCATGGACCTTATTAAGCACCGATGCAGCAGCCTTGAGAGTATTCGAGAGAAAATCTTACGTAAGATCTTCGGTCCAGTGCGAGTTGGCGAAGATTTCCGCATCCGATACAACAGTGAGCTGTATGAGCTCCTCAACGACATGGACGTCGTGCAGTGTATTAATATCCAGCGGCTGCGTTGGTTCGGCCATGTCGTTCGAATGGAGGAGGATGCTCCGGCGAGACGGGTATTTGATGCGGGGATTTGCGGAAGTCGGCGAAGAGGACGACCTTGTATCCGTTGGAAGGACCAAGTCGAGGAAGCCCTGTCATCGATTGGTGTGACCAACTGGCGTAGGCGCGCAAGAAGCAGAGGCGCCTGGAAGGATGTGTTGCGGCAGGCCGAAATCCGTTAATCGGGTTGTTATGGCCAATTAAGTAAGTAAGTAAGTAAGTAAGTAAGTAAGTAGATCGGTCGTTTTCTTATACATATATATTCAACAGAGTCTAGTAATATTGCTGCGTCTGCCAAGGTTGAGCCTCCCTGCAAGAAACTTAACTGAGGTAGTAGGAATACCTATGCCCTGCAACATGCAACAGATTTTTAGTAAAACTTTTCTTGGTAATTTTATTAACTTTCAGAGTTTTTGCCAAAGAAAGTCGCCGAAAAAGTACTTTTTTTAATTTCACTTTATAGGAGATGTCTGACCTAGGATTTGAATCGTGGCGACTTCAACACTAAATTTATAAGCTGTGATAAATTGATCTTTACAGCTGTGAATAATGCTTAAGTGGTTATAATTTATTTGTTTATGAAATCTATTGGATGACACTGCTATCTTCTACTCAACAAACGCTTCATCTTTCTAAATTAAAATTCTAATAATGAATCTTTAATTATTCGTGTGTATTATTTTACGTGGGTTATTACTATGCCATCTTATGTGTGCACAAACATGATTCATTTCTCAATGAAAAGTTAATTTAAAGTCTTGATTACTATAAGTATTCTTGTATACTGGATTTTATGCATGTATTCTTATCAAGCTATTGTCTCTTATAGAAGAGGAGGATGTTCATAATTATTTCCATAATATTTTCTGTTTTTAAATAAAATCTAATGTGGGTTATTGTATTCGATAACAATATCGTTGATTTATTATTATTTTATGATAATTACTTCGTAATATTGTTTGAAAATCGCAAACATGTGATTGCGAAGACAAGAAAAAAAAATCAAATGAAATTCAAATTAAAGCAAGAGACCTGAACCACATACTGCCTAGACTGAGACAAAAAGAAAAAAAATTTTTTGAAAACTTATAAATTTGTTGTGTGTGGGCCAAGTTTGTTTTTAGAGTTCTCTATACTTTGATGAAAGCATATGAAAATATCTTTCATAACCTAACAATTATAATGAAATACAACATACGTCGCTGTATTGTGAAAGATGTTAAGATTAATGCTGCTTCTAAAGTAAATTGTAAGGTTTTTAACTTTATGACATTATCTGGTAGTAAAATACCTCCAATATATGTGTTCTGTTCAAATTTTTAATTTAGTTTTTAAATCTTTTATCTTTTGTTCATATGGCCTCACAGTACTTCATACCATTGCAAAAATATTCGTGCACTTTTTCGAGTGTATCGGGTTGTATTTCGGCAATGGCATCACGAATAATGGCTTTCAAATGCTCTATTGTCTCTGGTTTCTCAGCATATCACTTCTTTTTAAGGCGCTCCAGTATAATTCAACGGCTACTTCCCAATTGGCTTCTTGACGGCCAATTGACGTCACTATTTCACCTACTTAGATGGCTATCAAATGTTTGATGCAATAAACCTATTGTGGCATGTGACATAGGGAAAGTTTAACCATCTTGTTGCAACCAAACATTGTTCTCATCAATAACATAAAGAGCAAGTACAAAAAAATCGGTTATCACGATGCGATACGTATCTCCATTGACCGTAATGGTTGCGCTGCCCCCATTTTCAAAGGAATATGAGTCCATGATGACACTGCTGCATTGGCTTCTATAAGACTACGTATGGGTTTTCTGAGCCCCGAATTCGGCAATATTGCTTATTAACGTAACGTCAATATTTACTTCTTTTTCATGGTCATACGTTATTAATTTTTTGGTCCTTCCCCCTCTTATTCGGTTCAGTTGGTCACAGAAGTTCATGAAAAATAAATCGATTTGAAAAAACTGTCATTTTTTCTAAGCAGTTAGTCTAGTGGGTAGTACGTTGACTTATAAGCTAGATGCCCTCATACTGTTCGGACAAAATTTTTGCCTGCATCGTAAAACTAGCAATAATGTTTTCATACGGCAGCTTTGTTTATTCGGACAAATTATTCGAAATGGGTAAACCGTGTTTCAGAAAACTCTCAGTAACAAATAAATTTGTCCGAACAAAACTTTATTTTGTGCAACACTGGTGCATCCAATGACAGAGTGAACGTTGGTTGCAAAAGAAAGAAGGTGGGAACAATAAAACAGTTGCAAAATAAACAGGTTCTGATTTAGGTATCGCCATGCAGCGCTAAAGCTTGCAGCTCTTATTTAGGGATGGCTGTTAGAGCTGAGCCCTTGGTTCAATTTCAACTTGGACATCTCCAACCAAACGAAATACAAAAAAGATATTTCTTCGGCAACTTCCTCTCAGCAATTTTCTGGCAAAAACTCTGGGTCTGAATAAGTTTCTCAAAAAAGTTTCCCAAAGAGTAATTGCGCGTTTTGGCGATGTGGCCAGGAAGGTATTACGATTTGACGCTGTTAGACATTAATTACAGAGAAACATCTTGAAATGTCAGAAGAAGTGGTTGACAACAATTTCAACTGTAGCCTCTGGTGTGCCGATCAGTTAACTTGATTTTTTTAAATTGAGTAATGGAACAAGGTATAGTAAATCCTTTCGTTTCGGATATAAAGAAGTTAAATTACAAAGCGGGCATTGAACTCATAAGATTCACACTAAAAGCTTTTTACTGTCATTATTATTGCTGGGCTCAGAATTGTTTTATTGCCCGAAAACTGACAATGGCAAGAACGAAGAAAACAAAACGTGGGAAGGTGTTGGAAAAATAAAACATTGGACCTTGATGAGGTTGATAAGTGTCATCCTGTTAAAAATACGCCAGACATATTAGTTGTCATTTATTAAGCCTGTTCTACCAAATCACTGTGAACGACCATAGACAACAACATGTGTTCAAGGAATAAGCTCTAGGCATCTCACTGGTGGACAAATTCGAGTTAGCTGCCTCAGTTCACTGTCTCGGCAGACAACGAATGCTTCTAATTTACATCGAGAGAACATATTCAGCGGTAAGGTCCATTTCTAGAGGAGACACAATGATAGAAAACACAAATTTGCCGAATTTCCAAAAATACCAATCCACACTAGAAAAACTCACTATTTGTTGCGGATTTTGTTCTTTAAGAACAGCGTTGGCCAAGCCAACACTACAGTTCGATAATTACCTACTTCTTTGGGCCTGATTTGGATGATGTGGTCACCAAAGATATGTGGCTTAAACACGAAGGCGCTATGTACCACGCAGCTTATGTCACATTGGATAGTAGGCAGGCGAGATTTAAGGCAATGATCATCTCACATGGAGGTGATGTGAACTGCCTACCGAAATCGTACGGTCTGATTTCCTAAGCCTAGCAGTGTATAAAGTAGGTTGTAATCGCTTGAATCAGGTGGAGTATAAAATGTAGTTCCAACGCGTAAAAATCTTTCTCAACACATTTCAATTGATAAGTAGTAGTAAACGTGGATCTTGTACTATAAGAAATCACAAAGAGCTAGAGCAAGCAATGTCAAGCCAGAATTAAGAGTAAAGGAAAGTTGAGACTGGCATTGTTGTGGTTGGTAATATAAATTTATTCAATTTACAATTTACAATTTATGTAGAACATATTCTTATAACTTTTATATACAAATTAAACAAGAAAACAACATAATAAATTCATTAAATTAAATTGAAATTATATGGTAGCCAGTGTCTTGAACATCAAAAAAATTTCTGAATCCCTTTAAGGCAAGCAATATGCCGAAAGTTCTTGAAATGTACAAGACTTTTTACAGCATTCTTCTACAATGCCTCCGTACATGCGAAGTCGTCGTGTTTTTGCCAATAAATTCTCTGGTTCGAATTGGAAAATATTTGCTAAGGCTCCTGAACCATAAGCCGAATGTAAACCATTGTCAATAGCAGGCATATCAATATCTGAGGGACCTAATATTAAAAGAAATAAATTACAAGCTTCTGTTAATACCTTTAAGATAGCTTCTGTTAATACCTTTAAGATTATTTACTCACCAGCACGTTTTTTCATCATTGTATTGAAACCATTTTCACAAACCAGCCACATCATTTGACTTAATTTTGCACCACACATGCGATCAGAATGGGCTTGAATTTCGATTATAAAAAGGCAAACCAACACAATTGCAAGAAATTTCATTTTTTTAACGAATAGAATTGATAAGTGTGAACAAGTGTAATTATTGCAAATTACTGATGCTGTACGAGAGCTTCAAAGAGTTATTTATACTGCCTCTTGAAAGGTTAAGGTTCAGCCTTAAGACACATAAACATGTGATAATAATTTTTCCTTATTATTAAGGATTTCAAATTAATTTTCACTTGAACGCTTTTCTCCCACTGTAATCGTTTTATAATTTAAAGAATAAATTTACTTGCTATACGTATATAATAAATGACGTGTGTTTAATATTTATAAATATGTGTTGTTTGCATATTTTGTAATTCAATTGATTGCCGCAATTTACGTATAATTTTGTAGAATACCTTCCTTTGCCTCAATACCGAATCGTATTTTTTCCTTAATTAAATCTGTCAATATATAGGGTGAACTATTTAAAAATTTCAATTTAAAAAAGAAAAAAAAAGTACAATTTGTTCCGCGGCTGATCTAACACTTTTTCGAGTGTATGCGGTCATATCCTAATGGCATCACGAATGTTGCTTTTCACATGCTCAATTGTTGCAGATTTGTCAGCATAATTCTTTTCTTTAACGGCGCTCCACAGAAAATTTACCAATGATATCAAATTGCAGCTTCTTGGCGGCCAGTTCACAACACCATTAAACTTCTGACGCAATCGATCGATTGTGAAAAGTTTCACCATCCATAATTTAAACATAGTTTGCATCAATATCATGAAGAGCATGTACAAAAGAAATCAGAAATCATGGTGCGATAGGTGTCTCCATTGAAACTAATATTTGAGCAGCCCTCATTTTCAAAGAAATATGGTCCAATGATGCCTCCTCACCACAAGCCGCACCAAACAGTCACTCGTAATGGTCGCATTGGCTTTTGGAAGACCACGTGTGGGTTTTATCCGAAGAAATTATTTCTTTTCGACATAATCGTGCAGTTTCTCGTTGAACTTACTTACATACTTAATTGGCCATAACAACCCGATTAACGGATTTCG
>QOCX01000906.1:25036-57159 GCA_005959815.1 Sarcophaga bullata
GGAATTTTGTTGCATGTATTTAGTTTTGGAGTTCTGTTGATTAAAGGATATAACATTTTAATAGCCAAGTTAAAGTTGGTAATGATGTGAACAGTGTTCTCATTAAAAGTTAAGTTTCGATCCCGAAAAACTCCTAAATATCTAACATTATTAGACCATGGAATATCTGTACCATTCTTCTTTTTCAAGTGAAAAATATTGCCAGTGATTTTTCAGCATTTATTTGAATTTTTCATTTAACACAATAGTCAAATAGTATATTAAGAGCAATCTGCATGTTATCCATTATTTCCTGAGACGAAACACCAGAAGAATATATTGCGGTATCATCCGCATAAAAGGCATAATTAGAAACATTTTAGGAATATCAGCACAACAAAGAATATATAACAGTGGCCCTAACACAAAAACCTGTGGTACCTCTGCAGCAATATTAAAAACTTCTGAAGAGAAAGAGTTAACATAAATAACGAATCGAATAACGAATATTTGTCAAAAAACTTCTTACATTAATAAGATATCCTGGAAATCCAAATGTTATTAATTTATAAAGAAGAGCTTGATGCCACACTGTGTCAACAGCTTTTTCGACATCTAATAAAACCAAGCTATTGTCTATCGGTTCCTAAATTCCTATTTTGCAAAAGTTGTAATGCGTTTATTTGCTGGGTTGTGTTGTGAAAGGGAGGAAAGCCAAATTCTTCTTGAGAATAATATTTCTATTCTCCATGACAATGCTTAATTTTTCCTTAAATTAAACTATGCGACAAAATACAAAAAATTAAATACACCCGAGTAACGACCTAGTCCAAGTTGTTCAGTTAGTTAAGTAGAACTCAAAAATATTTGTTATTTGACAATATTTGTTTTATTTGACAAAAACGGTTTTTTGGTTTTTTCACACAAAATTATAGATCTAAAGTATTTTTGTAATTTTTATCCGATTTAGTGCCAATCTCTTCAGAAGAGAATGCACTTTAAGAATATCACTACTTCTTTTATAGTTTTCAATTAAATTTTGTAATTAAGAATGGTCAAACTTGAAAAATTAGAAAAATAATATTTTCCAAGTTTACCTCATCAAAACTCATAAATATGTTTGAAATAAATAAAGTTTGAATAAAATGTTTATACATACCGTTTTAAAGGTTAATCTCTCCCCTTTCTAAAAAACTTTAGCTTTTTAAAATAGGTTGAAACATATTTGAGTAATCAATTATCTTGTGCGAAAAGATAAGAAGTTTGGAGGGTTCGAGAAATATAAAAAACGTATTTTTGAAATCTACTCAACCTAGTGAATAACTTAGGTTACTCGGGTGTAATTTCAATGTCGCACCGTGTAATAGTTTTCAAATTCATGGCTCTGCCTCTATAATCATTGTTAGTTAATTTACACTTATAGTCTGACTTTTTACCTCGATATAGAGTATATTTTGAATAACGTTAAACATCATCTGTTTTCATGAAAAACTGACAAGATATAGACGTATCTATATATTAAATGTTAGAAGAGAAGCCGAGAACTTTCTAGTTTAACTAGCTTTATTGGAATGAACATTTAGAGAACGTTGTAGAAAATTCATAAGTAAAATATAGAGTTTAACAACAGGGTAATGACAATATTCAATTTATAATATTTACATTTATCTACATAAGAAAACGACACAAGTTAATAAATGTAAAGTGAATGTAATTACTCCAACACTATAGGTGTCACNTCCAACACAAAAGACGAAAATACAGTCTACAATTCAACCTTTGGTTTAGTCCACGGTTTAACAATAGGTGTCACAAATGCTTCCAAAGTGATTTTATCTTATCCTTAAAAACTACTAAAGGCCATGAAAAAAACACGTTGCAATACTTACTTAAACGAAGAGATTACTATGAAATTTTGTAAAGAATTTGCATGAGAGTAGTTAGGACATACAAACTTCCTTATTGTAATATCCATACATTAAACAATAACGCTAAAATCATATTAGACAAAAAAGTGATAAAAACAAAAGCATTAAAGTGATGATTACCCTTTATTGTTCTGAGAGAGCAAGAGGTCTAAGCAGAATTTTTTCCCTAAAGGTACGTACCTATTCAACAGGCCCAATATAGCAATTACTTTTAAGGAAGCAAAAACAATCAAACCCAGTTTCAGCGGATTATCAAGGTGTTCTTGGATAATGTCATCTTAAATGTTTGTTTACTACCCTCAACTGGACCACTACACATATTAGTAATACACGCTTTTAGTCATGATTTTCAGCGAAAATACCTAATAAATTCTTATATATAATGGTTTGCACCCATAGCTGCCAGATAAATAAAGCATTAAATTGTCAAATATTAGAAAAAAAAATCGTCAAAATCGTCAATGACGTTTATTGAAATTGTAAAAAATAATCGTCAGAATAAATAAGTAAACAAATTGAAAGGTTTTTTAAAAAAATTATTTTTATTGCAGTAAAACATATAAAGTTATATCAACGTACGTATTTTATTTCAAATATAAAACATTTAAACACCCTTAATAAAAAATGTAACTGTTTTTTTAATGCTTTAATTATAAAAATAAACTTAATGAACAAGTATTTTACTTAATATATAGTACTCGTATGTTAAAAACATATAGAAATATAGTTTAAATATACATATTGAATATACTTAGAATTAAACAGTTTAATCAAATCAGGCACAATGTTAAAGTTTAATTGCTTCAACTTTAATTGTCAATTGTCATGTTTTCAATAATATTTTCATACAATATTGCTTCTCAGGAGTTTAGACTTAATATTTTTTTAAATGAGGTGAAGAATTAGTCAAGGCTGGAAATTGAAAGGTACCATCTCTTATTGTCAGTTTTTCAGGAGAAAATGTTTAATGTTTAAACAATCTCTACCAGTTTTGTTTATTGACATATAAACCTAGCAATAATATTGCATCATATCCTGCTGAGAATCAAATACTACTCTCATGTATGGGCTGGTGCCTCAACGTCTATTCTGAGACTTCTCGACCGCCTACAGAAGTGGACGAAGGTCTCATTAATGACGGTAGAGTATCCAACTCCATTGATTCATTAGACCATCGTTGCAATATGGCTTGCGTTTCAATGTTCTATCGTTACACTGATTACAGACACAACTCGTTCTTTAGTCGACTATTCGTATGTGGAACACCCTTTCCTCCTTCGAATAACATATTTTCCTAGTTCCAACACATGAGTAGGGGCTATCCCCTATCGCACAAAAAAAATATTTGCACTTCCCTTTGCACTTCTTGGTCTTGGTAATATTAGAAGCTGTATTCGAATCATTAAAAATGGTCTTTAACGGCAAATGGTAAGTCATGCTCAAATAAGAAAAGAACAAATCTTATTTCAAAATTCTTGGTATTGCTATTATTTGCTGGGTATGTTCGGGTATTTGCAGATATTTTCCGAACTTATAAGTTTCTTTACTAATTGACGCTTTTATTTAGGTTTTTTAACATTTTATATAGTATCATCACAGATGTTCATAATTAATTTAAAAATATAATACATTACTCCTTGTTATTACTAACCCAAATTTGCAAAAGTTACAAATGCAAAGTAAATACAGAGGCTTTTAATGTACAACAGTAAGGCAAATTATGTAAATTTTTAATATGGTCAAAATCGTCAAAATAAGGGTATAAATCGTTATATCGTCAAAATGGTATTTTTGAAGCAAAAAATCGTCAAAATGACGATAAATCCTCAAATCTGGCAGATATTTTTGCACCTCTCAGAGATAGTCATCCATATATTCACTAAATAATCTAGACCGCACAACAAAGTCGGTTGTGGATTTTTTTGGAAACAATAGAANTAATGGTAATATTCAGTTGAAAGTAAAGGCAATTGTGATCTACATATGTTCATCGATTGGAAAGCGGCCATGTTACATGGCGGCACTTTCGTAGCATTTGGAGACGTGGACATTAAAGATAATAACAAAGAAGACGCTCTTGCAAAAGTTGGTACAACAGAAAGTTCAGAGGATCAGACAAATGATCTTACACTGACCTTTACTCAATTGAAAGGGAAAGGATAACGGAGATTAGGAATATCTTACAACGAATTCTGTATAAACCGCAATGACGAAAAAGAAGAGGAGAACATCATCTCAGACGATGGAACGAAAGTAAGCTATTCTCTTTGAAACAGCTGACAATTTAGACCAATCTAGCTTAAGTTGTATATCAAGATGTTAAAAATGTTATTATGTGAAGAAAAATTAAAAGTATAAAAAAACAAAAAAAAGGAATTCACTCCAGGTTGTAGGGTTACAAAAAGATATGCCATTAAACGTCAACAACAATTATTATTAAGAAGATCAATTTTGACGAAGATATAAATACTGATCAGTAAAAAATAATAATACTAACCACCCTACATTTTACTTAATCTGTAACTCACTTTAAAGTATTCCAAAACAACATTTCCTAAATTACTTAACTAAAACAATTTTTATAAAAAAAATTATTATAAATCTAATTTTGTTTTTTTCATAATTTATTCGTTGTATTTTCAATTTATATTGAAAATAATTTTTTTTGTTGTTTTTTTTGCAATCCTATCTACATTTAGACAACAAGCAAATTTAATTACATAAAATGTACAGAAGCAATGCAGCTCCAATGAACTGCATAGCTATATACAATATATATAGTTTTAAATACTATATAAATACATTCGTATTTACATCAAAAAAATTAATTTTTAAAAGGCAGTCTAATATGTGTGTTCGCTTTAGTCTACGAGTTTCATTACTTTCATCTAAAAGCATAACGGCCAGAGTATTCGTATGGTTACTTAATTTTTGGAGATATTTTTCACTTAACCTTTTCATTTCTTCTCTTACTGAAAACAATTTGCTTCCTTCTTACACATTTATTTGACAAAAATCATGTCGCTGCTGTTATAAGTCTTAGTTTTTTTGATTGATATTATTCCAGAATATTAATGTTCGATTTACAT
The DNA here is from genome assembly GCA_005959815.1 of Sarcophaga bullata. NCBI lineage: Eukaryota > Metazoa > Arthropoda > Insecta > Diptera > Sarcophagidae > Sarcophaga > Sarcophaga bullata. The sequence continues at coordinate 30,033 of QOCX01000906.1, forward strand.
GCGGTTCCCCATAACATTATTCCATACGTCCAAATCGGTTTCAAAATGGCTTTGTATACTCTGAGTTTATTTCTTAAATTTAATTCTGACTTTGATCCTAGAGGCCAGCACAGTTTTCGAGTTTTTATTTTCAACTGAGCATGTTTAGCTTAATGTGTGGTTTCCAAGTAAGTCTTTTATCAAGAGTCATACCATGGTATTTGACAGTATCTTCTCTGGGAATTTGATCTCCATATATAGCCACACTTGGACAGTCTTGTCTTGTGTTGTGATTTACTGGAATTAACTTTTATATTCCATTTAGTAAGTCATTTTTCTATGTGGTTTATCTGGTTTTGTACACGTAACGAAGCTTTTGTTGGAGACTGGCTTGAAGCTGCTATTGCGCTGTCATCTGCGTAAGTGGCTCCAACAACATCGTTCGCAATTGGAATATCAGAAGTTAAAATTATATATATATATGTGGTATGTCTGCTTTTATTTCAAATATAGTTGATCCTTCATTTTTATTCTTAACATAAAAGCTCCTTTGAGAGGGATAAGTTGTGAGGAATAAGTGTAACGGAGCCGGTAGAATTTTCTTTATTTTATAAAGTAAGCCATCGTGCCATACTCTATCGAATACTTGTTAGATATCAAGAAAAATTACTGAACAATAGCGTTTATTTTCAAGGGCGTCAGAAATAATATCAACAAGTCGGTGGCATTGTTCAGGAGTTCCATGTTTGTTTCGAAAGCCAAATTGGTGGTACTGAATAATATTTCTTCTTTCAAGAAATGGTAACAATCTTTGCAAAAATATTCTTTCAAATACTTTTGGAAATATTGCTAGTAAGCTAATAGGCCTGTATGAAGGCATCATATTTTCGGGCTTATGTGGTTCGGGAATTATGATTATTTCGGTACATTTCCATTGCGTTGGAAAATGGTCTAAATAAATGAATTATATATTAACGTTAAGAACAGTATGCTTTTTTGGTTAGCCGGGGGATTTTCTTTTATTGAGTTTTTAATTTCCCGTGTAACTTCATTAGGAGAGAAATGTCTAATGGGAAATCCATTTGAACGGAGAATTTAAAAACTCAAGGCCTTTGTCATGTTCGTTATTACTATAAAGTTCATTGGGCTGAAATGTATTCAACAAGGACAAAGCAAAAGTTTCTGATACTGACTTACACCAACTACCAATTACTAGCTCTTATTATTACATTTCTTTTGTTTTTTGGTCTTTTAAAAAGTTTGTAGCCTTCCACAAAAGGTGTTCATCATATTCGGAGTTGTTTTACACATACATACATAATTGACCATTACAACCCTTCAGTCAGGATTACGGCTAGCTTCTCACACCACTTATGTTGTGTGTGTTAGTTTTAAACATGAGTGGCGGGACCTACAGTTTAAAGTCGACTCCGAACAACAGATTTTTGAGAAACTTTTAATGGCAATTTTAATTACAGAGTTTTTGCCAGCAATCTGCTGAGACGAAGCCGCCGAAGAAATATTTTTTTTCATATTTCGTTTTTGATGTCTGACGGGGATTCTAACCTGGCCTTTCGTTTAATAAGCAACACACTACCCACTAGACTACGACGACTTAAGAAGAAGCAATTATAATAAAAAGAAATGAATTGAAAGTATTGGAATTGTTTGGGCTTCTAACAAAGAAAAAGTTTACCGAAGAAAACGAATATAAGTTTGTGTATTGCAGTGACGACGAGGTGAAGAACCAACGTAGATTAGGTTAGATCGGAGTGGTAACGTCTGACATCAAAAGCTCACCTGAGCACGCATAGCGCCCGTTATGAGTTTTTCAGAGGAATACTTGAAGAAAATTGTTTCCCATCCGATTCCTATTTGTCATTTTAAACTATCATGGTTACATTCGCCTAAAAAAAGAGGGACAAATGCAGCCGTCTTTCCATATAACATCCAAGGTAACATACAAAGACAAAAAACTACGATAACTGAATTTATTTCCGATGTTGATTACGGTTAAATATATTTTTTATTTAAATTTTTTTTTTTGGTTTTGAATTTTGTTAATTGTGATTGGTGTGAAAAAAATATACATACATAATTGGCCATTAACACCCTTCGTCAGGATTACCGCCTAGCTTCTCACACCACTTATGTTGTGGTGTTTCATTTTTATACATATAGTGGCCGGACTACAGTTATAAAGTCGACTCGAACGATAGATTTTGAGAAACTTTTCATGGCAATTTTATTTACTCTCAGAGTTTTTGCCAGAAATCTTCTCTGAGAGGAAAGCCGCCGAAGAAATATTTTCATATTTCGTTTTGATGTCTGACCGGGGATTCGAACCATGGCTTGTCCGTCTAATAAGCCAACACACTACCTACTAGACTACGGCGACTACAGTTGTTATACTTCCTATAATTTCCACAATTTCCTTATTTTTGTGCTCATGTAGTAATTTTTTCAAATCTTTACAAGCTTTGTTAAATTTGCTCTTGTCTAAAAGATTTGTACTTAATTTTTGTACTGTCAATTTCTTCGCAGTCTTCTTTTTTCTGCTATAAACCGTCTTATTTCTCTGTTACTGTTCTGCAGTTACTGGAATGAAATTGTTTTGAATCTTTGGTGTTGCTATGTTTGCAGCATTCCTTTAGGATTCGCAAGCCTGGAACCCCACCACGGGTGCTTGACATTATAATCGCCGCCTGCAATAAATCTATGGCTTAGGGATCTAAAGAACTGTTGGTAATCTGAACATATAACAGAATGTCGTGCAGGAAAATAAATCAAACTAATGGTAATATCTTTGTTATTACAATTTATCTTTATATTAGTAACTTGTAAACAAATTTTCCTCACTTCATCCATTATATCATATTTAATGGGAGATTTGATGATTAAGCTGGAACCTGCATGTGCTCGATTGTGGGGATGGTTGGTATTAATTAAATCATAACCTCTAATGCAAAAGTAGGATCTGCTCGTAAAAAGGGTTTCTGAAACTAAAAGTTTGTCTATTTAGTTGGTGTGTAAAAAGATTTCAGTTTCCCGTGTATGGTTGGAAAGACCGTTGGCATTCCATATAGCTATACGTAGATTTACTTGCATACTTTAGCCATAAGTGTAGACATCAAATTGATTAAAGTGGTAGTAGTTTCTATTTGTTTCTTCATTAGCGATTCTATTCTTCGGAATGAGCCGAAAATATTTCCATTTTGATGATTGCCCTTAACGTCTTGGGAGTATTACTGCTGTCTTTATTTTCGTTATTTCTGATTATTAATGTCAAGGACTGTTTCCTGCTAATTAACAAATCTATTACGTCTTCCTATAAAGTTTTTCTTTTTAAGCAGTTCCTTATAAATTTCGCAGCCTTTATAGCTAGCAGTGTAAGACTTTAGACAATTAGAACATTGCTGGGGAGCACTTTCATTCTTTGTACATTGAAATGAAGGATGATTAAAGCCACACTTAACGTATCTAAAGCATCTAAATCCGTAGCATTGTACAATATCATTGTTCTTTGCAGGTGGTTCTATTTTCACAACAGCGTTATATAAGAATTTAATATCGAATATTTCTTTATTATTATCATTAGGCTCAAAATCAACAAAAAAAAATTGAGGGGGTTTTTCGTTATACGACTTTTGACATTTGAATTGTTTCTGACTTTATGTCCTAATTTTTCTATTTCTTCTTTGATATATTCGTCTGGCGTTGAAAAGTGTAAGTTTTTAGCTACAACTCTATAAGCTCTTTCTTGTTTTGATTGAAAAGTATCGAACTCTATATTTTTCCCATCAAGATATTTTACAATATTGCAATAGGAATCCATGGATTTTATAATTACTCTGACCTGACCATCGTTTGTTGATTTGTATGCAAAATTATTAGAACTAATTTCCTTTTGAAGGCTTGTCACCATTTTTCTAATATCTGCTACATTGGGCGACAAATTGATGATGGTTTTGGTTCTGAATTGTTTTGGTTTTCATTATAATCACTTATATTGTCTTCAAGTAATTGAAACATATTACTGCCGGTACATGGGTCATTTATTGATGTTCTGCGCTTGCGTTAAATTATTGGTGATTCTTCATTACAATGTTTTCTTGATTTGACTTCCTGCCAATTGTCATCAATACTAGGGTCCGAACCTTCGGTCTAGCTATCCATGATATGGATTAACTAAAAGCTATTTTAAGATTTTTGTTGTTTTATTTACCACAGAGTAAATTGTTTGTTATTTGAACAATTTTAAATTGTAAAAATTTGCGTTTTTTTTTTTTTTTGTTTTGACATCACGTCTCAAGAATTTCAGTAACAACAACGAAATTATAAAATTGTAATTATTTAATTAAAATATACATCCAGTTTTTATTTGATTTTAAATATTTTTTTTCAAAATTGCCGTAGTCTAGTAGAATAGTGTATTTGGCCGATTAGACGAAAGTCCAGGGTTCGAATCCCCGATTAGACATCAAAAACGAAATATGAAAAAAATATTTCTTCGGCGAATTCCTCTCAGCAGATTTCTGGCAAAAAACTCTGAGAGATAAATAAAATTGCCATGAAAAGTTTCTCAAAAAAATCTGTCGTTCGGGTCGACTTTAAATAGTAGGTCCCGCCACTCATGTATAAAATTAACACACACAACATAAGTGGTGTGGAAGCTAGGCCGTAATCCTGACTGAAGGGTTGTAATGCAATTATGTATGTATGTTATGTAATGATTTCATTTAAAATTAATTCTTAATTAATTCTTAATTGTTCTAGAACAAAAATTTTATTTATTTTTTTGTTCTCCTTCAGTAACAAAAAATAAGTTCCACTAATATTTTGCAAAAAAAAAGAAGATTTAGTATACAATTAAACCTGCCCTCCATTGTAACCATTTAAAAAGTAATTAGTAGTATTATGCACTGCCAGTATCAATTTAAAAACTAATGTATTCCAATAAAATCTGTGATAAGTTGCGAGGTTTAATGTGTATTATTATTATATTAAGTGTATTATATTGTTTCATTTCGAACTTTTGTGCAATCTGTCATTAATTAATTATGTATTTCGTTTTTTAGTATACTATATTTAAAATACGTTGAAAACTTGGTATGATAAGTTTAATAAGTTAATTATAGCGTCAGTTATACCAATATGTATATAAATTTTAAGTAAAAAAATTATTGCATAAAATTTCGTAATTCATTTCTAATATTTATATTTCAAATTATTTTAGAAACAATACCAATGTGAATCCTTTTGCACATAAGTTCACAATTCTATCGAAAAGGAATAAATACGATCTACGCGAAATAGGAACCATTAAAAACCGTATGATGCGTAGAGCAAATGAGCATCGGAATAAAAACGTAAGTAGTAAAAAGTATTTATAACTACAAGTACGTTAATGAAAGTAATGAATAAATACGTTAAGCTTATAAAAGTTCAGGATAATTTATTTATTTACTAAACTTCGATTTTGTATGTCTCTTTTTAAATTACATATATTTTAGGGTCTCCATGAAGGGCTTCCTTTCATTCAATTTAAATAAAAGAAAGTGTGTGTGAGACATCATCAAAATATTTTAATTGTTTCATGTGACTTCTCTACAGTGCATCTGAAGTGTTGCTTTTCTATGATTCTGATGTGTAATGAATGAATTTGATCGATGACAAGAGTTATTTTTTATTATTTATTTTTAATTTTTGTTTTGAGGACTCTGGTTTATTCGCCGTTTAAGAGAACAGATCCCATTCCCAATTCCAAACTATTGCATTGTGTGTTGCGATGAAAAGGAGTTGAGGACTATCGAACATCTCCTCTGCAACTGTCCAGCCCTTAATAGCTTGAGGTCTCTGGACAAGGGCTTCTTCGATGGTATGGACTCTTTGCGAGAGCCGATATTAGGGCTCTAGTTTCCTAAATAGTTTGAGCTGGTTGAGAAGTCAAACTTTTGTGGTCCACCTTTTCCTCCATCTCTTATATTCTCCCTTTCCTACCACTTCTGCTTTTCTAAATTCTCTTTCATTATTCTCCCTCTCTTTCTCTTCTATGCGAGGGTCATTTGACCTCTGGGAATTGTACTTTTCCCAATGACAAGTATACGTTGTCAAACCTAACCTAACACAAGAGACTTCAGAAAAATTCTACAAGAGAAGGCTAAACTCATATATATACCCATAATATAAAATAAAACATTGATTTAGACTGCTTGTTCATGACAGTGATAATCTTGCCAACTTCGTTTTCTAAAAAATATGGACCAATGACGGCGCCAACTCGAAATCCTCATCAAATAGTGATTTTTCGGACGGATTAGATGCTTTTGGATCTCATGGGGATCGTTCTAGGTTAGATAATTTTGCGCAAGGACGACAAAATGAGACAGATGTACCATGACTTCATAAAAGAGTATTTCAATTTGAGACATATGTCGCTTTTGCATAATATATCAAATTCTCCTCCATATTTTATTTTCCATCAATGTGTTCTGCGGCCTGAAAGTACAACTACTAAACTTCGAGTAGTTTCCGATGCTTCGTGTAGAACTTCTTCTAATGTATCACTAAACGGTCTGCTAATGGTTTTTGGTTTCATCGATATGTAATCACTGCAAATATCGAGAAAATGTATCAAGTTTTAATCGACGACAATGATAGAAATTTTCAATATTTCTTTGGAGACAGAATCCGTCTTATAGATTACAGGTGTTTCGATTAAACACTGTAACTTATGGCACAGCTTCTGCTCAATTTCTAGCCATAAGATGTCTGCCTATTGGTTCAAAAGTTGTTCGCAGTGATTTTTACGTTGATAATTTTTTAACCGGTGGTGAAAGTTACGAGGATCTGATTAGAATTTGTTAATTTGAGGTACCCCTCGTCCTAACAAATACCATTGTGTTTATACTAATCTTATTATTTACTTGCATGTTTACATTCATACATGTTTTCTTCTTTGTTGTTTTTTTTGTACGTATGTACGTTCGTCCCTTCAGCGTTGTTGTTGTTTGTTGTCTCCTTGTTTATCCCTTTTTCTTTATATTGTTGTTGTTGCTTTATTTTTGTTTATTTGTTAAGCCTCAGTTACTCTATCGTAACGTAATGTAATGTTACGTAACAGTTAAGTGCCACACGTAACGTAACGTACCGTAAAAAATGTTCTCTTTTTATCATATGGAAAGCAATGTAAACGCTTACCGAAACGTTCTCTCTCGTTAGCAGAAGGGGACGATCTGTATAAAACAGAATTCTCTCACGTTTTTACGTGACATTTGAACATGAGTGATGAGGCTATTGTATGCAGAATTGCATTGCGGCACAAATGCCCTCATTGGTACATTCATTATTATTTATATGAAACTTTTAAATTGTTTCATGCATATAATGAAATTATGAATTTTTAATTACAATAATATTAAAAAAATGTTATATATGAAATAAATACTCCATTTGTTATGGTTTTTATTGTGCTCACAAAACAATTTTAACAAAATAAATAAATAATATGTATGTTTTTGAGATGAACGCGCACAGCTGGTACGAAACTATATCAATCTCCTCGGATGATTCCGCTTTACTAGTCATACCCTTAACTCATTTACTATCGTAAGGGTCTTTTAAATCTCTGCTCACCGAGGCGCGCGTGCAGACACACACTGATTTTCTTCGTTTAACTCTACTTTTGTTTCTTTGCGCGATGTGTCTGAATCTTATGAACAGGAGTATTTACACAAAATATCGGTATCTTTGAGCTGCGCGAATGTAATGCAACAGCAATTTCTTGGTACCTTTCTATTTACAACATAAATCTTTTAATCTTTAAAATTTTTAAACACAGATTCTCATGATTCTAATGTTCATAATAATTTTTTTTTGTTATTACTGTTATATAATAAAAAAATATTTGAATAAAGCAATATTCGCATCTACTTAATCTAAATTCCATAAATATTGACTCAAATAAACCAAAAATGTAATATTTCCATATATTAGAAGAATAAAATTAAATATAATAATAACATATAATTTAAGTAAGTAACTATAATATCTTCCAATTTAGAACCCACAATTGGTACTTTTCTTTGCTTTTTCTTAATAACACTCATCACTGTTCTGAACAGATGACTTCATGCAAATGTGTGTATACCATTTTCTTTGCATTGTGTTTTGTTCGTGTGTGTTGCTTTGTATTCTGTTTCTTTTTTGTTTATATTCTTCGTTGACATATGCCCCGTTTTTAACGTTTGTATAACTACACAAGCGTTTTAAAGGCTAAGTAGGTTACGATTTTACGCTTGACTAACTAGCCCTTTTTTCTTTTGTTACTTTCATTGCGATCGTATTTTTTTAGTGGGACACTTTAGCGAGAATTTTTAGAGATGGTAAAATTTGTTCTATTTTCTGCTTTAATAGTGATGTATTTTTACCATATATTTATCTAAATTAAACGAGTAGGTTATGTTGTCTCTATATGAATACTTAATTTTAATTTTCAAAAACCACTTCTAGATTTCACCAAAGTTTATAAGCACAGTACATACCTTATTTTTCCCAGCATTAATATTACTTGCCTTGTAATATACTTTGCCTTGCGGACTCTTTAGACACGTGTTGTAGCCAGAATTGTATACACAATGAGACACAGTGTTGGCACGGGATGCACAGTGCAGTACCTTGGTGTTCACCTTTCCGTTCTTTTTTCTGCCGTAAGCAAAAAGAATTTTATCTCTCAGCCAATTAATCCTTGCTGTTTTTTAGTTGAAATTGCCGTCGGTTGAGAGAACTTATTGTTATTTTAAAGTTGGTGGAGTCCTAAGCTCAGAGCCACTGGATCTTTCCTGTCCTAGTCTATTCTAGGACTTCTCCGAAGGACCAAAATGTTAATTTGAGGTACCCCCCATCCTGACAAATAAATTTTGTTTTTAATAAAAAGTCAAAAGGAGTAATTTCCTTGCTTTATTGACTTCAAAACTTATACTATTCTAATTATTTGCATGTGTGTGAAGATAAATTTAAATTTAATTAGCAAGGCAAAAACAGTAGTTTCATTCCAAGAAATTTTTTTCGTAATAAGAGAATAAATGGAGAATTAATTACAAAAAGGCTTCTTAAAATTGAATAATCGAAAATCATGTTTGGTTGAGTTAAAAAATTATATTACCAGAAAAAATATGAATATCAATGATTTGAATTTCGTCATTCAATCTCAATCAATTGACGAACTGATAACTTATACATCTACTGATAGTGTGCAGTATCTAAGAGAAGCCAATTTTTGATTTCTCCTCATTAACCATATGTCTATCTTTGCATTTCACAACATGAAATCAAGAGTCGAGCAAGGTGTACACCAAAATATTTTACCAAATAGACGACAGTTGGGCCACTATTCTGTTTACTCGAATTAACGAGCATGTTTACTCTCGTAATGTTAGTGTTACTTTTTTCGCTTTTATTTGTTTATTGAATCTTCATTGCATTTCATTAAATGAACAATAAATTTTCAAATTCATATATTGGTAATTAGTGTTAAATACATATATTAGTAGCAAAAGAAAGTTAATGTCTTTAAACCACATTCATCTGTCTTGTCTTCGGCTTAGTAAAAGAATAACTCTTCTAAACAGTTGATTATAACCAGGTTAATTTATTATATTAATAAAAAATGGATTTGGATGAGTATCAAAATTCTCGAAGTATGTTTCAGTATTATGTTTATGTATTATGATTTCCATTTTTAACAAGCGGGACATTTAAATTCTTAGGAAAATTTGAAATTTTAATTTACCACGGAGCGAGTTATCATTTGAAGAAGTCTATTTTGGCGCCTATGTATTTTTTCTATATTTAGAGCTGAAGCACTGCTCCTGACCTGTAATACCAAATATATCCTATAAGTAAAAACTACCTACATTGTGCCTTTATAGTACCTACGCTGACTATTTTTATACGTGTGCGCACGAATTCAAGAAGTTCATTTAGACTACAACGTTTTTCAGCGTATGTGGCATCCCCCTTTGTGATGGGCTTAACACAATACTCTAAGGCAGTTTTATCTCAGTCCCAAAAAAAACCTTTGTGGGTGCTCTAGATGTTGAATCATGGACCGCAGATCGGAACGTCATGAGAAATTTCGGAATGTGTTCGTCCTAAACATTCTGTTGCTCGCTCACAATTTTCTGTGAGTATTCTTCCAGGGTTCGATTAAATCGTTCCACCATTCTGTCAGACTGTGGTGAAGCAGCGTCGTTCGAGTCTTCTTAATATACCTCACACATTTCCTTCAATACCGCTGACTCGAAATTTCTGCCTTGAGCGGAATGTAGCTCTATTGGAACCCCGTAGCGACATACACAGTTGTTCACAAAAACATTTGTTATTGTGTTTGCCTCTTGATTGGGTATGACATATAATTCTGGCTATTTGCTGAAATAATCCATCAATAATCGGCCACTGCATGCTGACATCCAACCCAATAGAAACGTTGTTTTAGTCTTTCCATCAGCGTTTTCCCTTAAATCGGTTAAACTATGTAGTGTCCGGTATGCTTTTATAAGAGGACATTCTGCTGCCTTATCTGCTATAATCTTCGCTAATACTGGGTTACTTCTTTGCGCGTCAGAGCTTTCCTCGTTGGCATCGATCTGCATTTTCCTAATATCAATGATGTATTCCTTATCTAATTTTTCGTCATCGTTCTTCCTTGTTTGTGCTGCCTGCCTGGGGCTATTTCTTAAAATTCTTCACGTCTCTGTTGTAGTCGTAATAGCTTTTCTTTTAGCTATTTCCACTGCTCCTAATCCTTTGCTTAGGACTCAAACTTACTTTACGTTTGCTACTGCATTGTTGTAAGTCTTGCCTTTTACGTGCGGCAAGTTCTTGCCTCTTTTGTTGTTTTTTTGTTGTTCCTGACTGAAATTTTTTGAAAAGTTTTTGATTACTTACGTCGGGTTGTTCTTTCGTTTTAGTTGTTTTCATTACACTCAATTGTAAATTCTTGTTTTCCGCTACAGCAGCTAATGATATGCTTCTGGTCTTTCCATTGGTCACATTTTTATTGGAAGACTGTTAGCCTTTAGACGTCGATGACCTTTTGCGTAGCGCTTTACAGCTTCTTTATTAAAACATTTAAGTTTGGCCTTATGTAAGTTGTCTTCACAAACTTGCCTCATTATTTCTTTAAATTTACTTAAAAGGCATTCTCCTTCCCCCACGACTTCCATTTTGTGGACTTTGCTAACTTGTAGTCTAGAATTCGGTCTCCTGGGCTAGTGCCACGCTCTCTGCAAAGGTTGTCTTCTGTGTAGAACATAACGCTAATTAGATGTCAGGGTCGCGGTTTCTCGAGATCTTGATAAATGTAAACATCGTCGTTTACATTTATTCTTGTATTTTTGTGTTTACTTGTTTGTTGTTGCATACTGATAGTTGTTGGTAATTGTTTATCATTTCCTTTAATGTTGACAATTTAGCTTTTGTTTATAATTGTAATGTTAAACGATGTGAAATTATCTAGATTTTTTTACATTTTTATAACAATATAGTTTTCCTTTTGAAATAACTAGTGTTATTTATAAAGCAAATTCTCTTTCAGAAGATTGGGATATAGAGAATAAAGCAAATTGGGCCAATATTCCAAAGAAAATTTGTTATTATAATTACTCGAATGTAATTATAATTGGGATTTAAGAAAGAGAAAGAAGGAAAGAAATATTAGAGTTTATTTCTTAATTCTTTTAAGGTTGTTAAGAGAACTTACCTTTTAGTGTTGGGTGCCCAAAAGAGAAATCCTTTTAATTTCAATGATGAATTGCGAAAAATAATTTATTTATAATTTGATATAATCAGTTCAGATATGTGAAGCAAGTTTATATTTAATTAATTGAAAGAGGTAAAGCAAGTTTTATGTTTAATCAATTGAAATATGTAAGGCAAGTTTATATTAATCAATTTGAAAGATATAACGCAAGTTTATATTTAATCAATTTGAAAGATATAACGCAAGTAAAGTTATGGTTCAATTTTGATTAAAAGAAACCTTTGAATTTATCTGAAGGATAAATTCAAATATTGGCGCAGTGTGCAATTTTATCTTTTACAGGTATTGGAATGTTTCAGTTCTGGGTAATAATAAAAAATACATTCCAATAACCTTTTTAAATATAATTAAATAATTCACAATAATTGGTGTGTTGGTGTTGACACAAAGCACGTGAGCTAGCGAACGTATAGCCTCTACGAGTATTTTCGCATCGGGCGTTGCTGATAAGTTGGATGTTGTTGATTTTGGTTCCTTAGACTTCTTATATGTTGGTTTCTGTTGGCGTGATGTTTTGATCTTCTGACTTTTAGATTTCCTGGGCTGATTGGGTTTTGGATGTAGGAGCGTGTGGTGGAATCTATCGCACTTCTTGCACGTATCCATTAATGTGCACCCTCTTAAATCGTGGCTTTTGGCGAGGCAATTTATGCAATAACGATGTCTCTCGACTATGTCTTCCCTCTTCTTGACCGTCATTCTTAGGAATTTCTTACAAAAACGCAGAGAGTGAAAGTTTTCGCAAAGAACACATCGATACAGTGGGTCTTCTGAACGATGTCTGCGTTGACCTAACCTTGAGAGGGTAGTGGATCGGCTTCAGCTACTCCTAATGTTGGGAAATATTAGTTATTATTGTAGTTGTAGTTATTAGAACAGTTGTAATATTTGGGAATAATTGTAGCTGTGAAATGGGAAAGAGCAAAGTTTTATTAGGCAATATAGACTAGAAAATAGGAGAAGCTATAAAAAATTGGGAATGGGTTGAAAAAGCTTTCATCATCCATGAAGGGTAGAAAGCATAATTTGGCAATAGGACGAGTGATTATTCCAGACGCCGTACGCACGTCAGCAGTACGAGTATTTCCATCGGTGCCAGGATACGTTTCCTCAATTCTGCGACGAGATCTCCGTTCCTAACATTGGGGACTGGACTTTTCCACTTATAACACTTGTGTAATGATTTGATGTAATCTTCCTTCCACCTGATGGAAAATTGATGGTGTAGCACCTTCTACTAATAAAAGACATGTTCTGATGGTCTTGTTCAGGGAAAGCCATGATTGGAGCACCCCTCAGAAAATGACCAGGAATTAGAGCAGATAAATCTCCAGGGTCTTCTGATAAAGCAGAGATTGGACGAGAGTTGATAGTACCCTCAATTCGGGCTAAAATTGTAGAAAAATTCCTCAAAGTTTAGTCTTTGAGCGCCAACAGTTCGTTTCAAATGAAACTTGAAACTTTTTACAGCGGCTTCCCATAAGCCGCTCATGTGGGAAGCGTGAGGTGGGATGAATTTCCATTCAAATCCATGAGTGACATACTTTTGGGCAACGTCATTCGCAACAGTATTCACAAATTTAGTGAATTCGCGTTCGAGGATTCTGCTGGCACCAAAAAAGTTTCTCCCATTATCGGTAACTAAGCTCTAAGTGTATGACTTTTGTGCTGAAACAAACTAAAACACTTACGTAGCTTTTGATTGTGGGAGACTTTCTCAATGGAGATACTTTAGTTTCGAATGGACCAGCGAAATCAATTCCCGTAATTTGGAAGGGAAAAGATAAAGCATATCTTTCTGGGGGTAAAGGAACCATTATTTGAGTACATGGCTGTTGCCTGTTGATAATGCAGGTTTTGCAATTTCGCACTAATTTCCTTACTCGGGGTTTGAGTCTGAATATTTAAAATTCAGTTTGTACCATACTACACATTTGGCAACATTCAGCGTGGCAAAGAAATTTGTGCAAATGCGTGAGATACAATTGGCAAAAGCGAGAGTTGCTTGGTAGAATAATGGGGTAACGTTCATTACAGGGGAGAGATGAATGAATCAGTCTACCATTTATTCGCATATTGAATTGGAATCCAGAAATGGATTCATATTATTCAGTTAACTTTTCTTCGAAATGGGTTTCGAATTTTGTAAGCTTTTGTATTCTTCGGGATAAAATGCTCTTTGAGTCAAATTAATGAGTCGAGTTTTTACAGTGCGCAATTCCATATGTGTCAATTCTAAGTGAGTAGTGGGAGAAATATTAGGCTGCCACCATTGGGCATTATTTGCCAATTCGTGAGGTTTACATCCACGAGTTCCGAGATCAGCTGGGTTGAAATGAGTAGGTATGTGTCGCCAAGTTGCTTCTGCAACAAGGCGATGAATTTGAGTTATTCTGTTCGCAACATATATTTCCCAAATGGAGGGTGGCCAACCAAGGACAATTGAAGAGTCTGTCCATAGGAAAACTTCTGTTTCGCCGAAATTTAATGATGTTCGAACATATTTAATTAGGTTCGCTACCAATACTGCCCCGTTTAGTTCCAAACGCGGCAAGCAAACTGTCTGAATGGGAGCTACCTTACTCTTTGCCATTAACAAATTCGTGAAAACATTGTGTGTATTTGTCTGACATCGAATATATACAGTAGCACAGTACGCTGATTTCGAAGCGTCGCAAAATCCGTGAATTTGAATTGAGTCGCACGGAGTGTATTGAAGCCACCTTGGGATTGCTATTGTGTCTGTTTTCGAGAGATCCGAAACGAGATCATTCCACATTTTGAGTGACTCGGGTAAGATATCTTCATTACATTCCAATCCTTCTAACCAAAGCCGTTGCATTAGGATTTTAGCTCTAATAACAATAGGTGCTAGCCATCAAGCAGGATCGAAGAGTTTTGCAACTGATGAGAGAATTTGACGTTTGGTTACTCTTTCAGATGGATTTATAGGAGAAAATAAGTAGGTGAATACATCCGAGAGTGCGTTACATTTTATTCCAAGTGTTTTAGTATTACTTGACTCTTGGAATTGTAAAAAGTCGGAGTCGTATAGATCCTCCTTGGGTAGATGAGACAGTAATTTTGTATTATTTGCTGTGATCTTTTTCAGAGGAAGACCAGGTGACGTCAGGGCGTTAATGAGCTGAGTCTGAGACGATAATGTATCTTCTAGTGAATATCCACCAGATAAAATGTCATCGACATAAGTTTCTGAGCGGAGAATTGAAGATGCTCTGAGATATTGGGATTCAGAGTCTGATGCGCGTTGAAATAGTGTACGAATTTTGAGATAAGGAGCACAATTAACATCGAAAGTAACATCTGGTTAGTTTTGGAACAAAACTCTCTGAAACGGCCTGTCATTTTAAAAATGGTTTTAAATAAAAAATGCTAAGTATTATACACTGCTTAAAAGCTTTTTTAATGATCAAATTTTTTGGAAATATTTCCATTGAAGTGGAAAAATCGGCATTTGAATAATCTCTTATCGAATTATACGTATGAACCACTGTATTTACAACGCTTATTAAAATCTTACTATATTTCCACCTTTGGTACAAGTAGGAGATTATAGTAGGAAAAATTAACTTCAGAATATTAAAGTCAGTAAAATTTTCCTTTTGGCGAAAATAAACAAAAGGAATTGCTTTATTTCTCATCATAAGAGCTGGTTCTTCGAACCGGGTGTAGAATCCAGCCTACCGGAAACTATAATTATTATAATGAAGATGAGATGATGATTTGTCTGTTGGAGCGCTTAGAAAGTGTATGGTTGGACTTAGAAGAGAAATATTTAGCTGCTCGGGGCCCATATGATCGTCCGAAGCATATAGTTAACTCCTTCATTCAAAATTTTATGGCCTTGCTTTCTTCATTTCTGGCAGAAAACGGTGCCGCTGTGGTATGGAGGGAATTGGTGAAACTGAAAGTGATTATTGGATTTTTATCTGCTTTTTGTCAAAATTGACCCTGAATCAGAAATCAGTGTGCGGAATTGGAGCTTTGTCATGGGAAGTCTACACCGCAAAGGCACCTCAAATAAAAGTCATGCCATAAAATGTCTGGTGAGTACGAACAGTAAATTTACCTCTTTCTCCAAGTGTAAACGGTAGAACACTCTTGATGAGCCGAGAAGTTTTACCCTGCGCTCCCACATGTTCAACCATTCCCAATGTCGCATGTTCAGTCTCATTGCACTTATTGACACAAAATGAAGTTCGAATATGACATTTATTATGCCTGCAGCACTAATATACGTTATGAATCAAGCTAGCCAACTAATAATCTATCGTGCCCTACTGGATTCTGTATCAAGATTGTCATATTTAACCGAAAGTTGTATTCAACGCCTCGGTCTTACACGACAACCCTTAAAAGTTTTAGTAAGCGGAATTTCGTCGGTAAAACCAGAAACTACGCGTGGATCTCGCAGATTTCAAAGCGCTCCTTTGGCGCAGTGGTACATATTTTGCCAAACATAACAACATCGCAAAAAAATATCATTGGCCAAATCCATCCGCAATCGTTAATTGGTTAGTCAGTTAGGCCTTGCTGACCAAAACGTTTCTTCACAGATAGATATTTTATTTTGTGTTAAGTAGATTTTTCGGATGGCTCGTAACCTCCGCTAAAATAAGCCAGGTTAGTAACCGAACTAGATCCCTGATTTCTACTATAGATATAAACCGAAGTCTTCGAAGCTGTTGGGAAATAAAAGAGTCTGAACACATACGAATACATCCAGATGATGAGTATGTTGAATCTCATTTCAAATTAATTACGATGGTAAATATATGGTCCAATTACCATTTAAATTAGAAAATTCCAGTTTTGGAAATAAACTCAATGGAACTTTCTCTCGATTCTAGAAATACGGTTATAAAGAAATATGGCGTCCGAAACCTCATCATCCATATTGGTGAAAAATTCATGATGTTTTAGATAGATTTTTTCTAGATTCTAGGCATGAAACATTAACAGTTATGTTATGTTATATATGGTACAGTTTGCACCCCTTATAAGTCTGTTTGCGTTCTGGAACAAATGGTCCATAATTACAATTTAAACTATCCAGTAGTGGCAAAAATACTTTTCGAAGATTTTTACGTTGATGACGTTCATACCGGATATATTTTTTATACGAAATAATCTTATCGACCTGTTATCTCTTACAGGACTTCAATTAAGAAAATGGATTTTAAATTCCTCGAAAATGTCAAGGGCATTTATTCTTCAAATCGCCAGATGATGTCAAAAAAGCTCTCGGATCTTCTGGAAGCCTACGAATGATATGCTTGGTATAAAATCAGAGGTCAATCGAACATCTGAAATCTTAGACAATTTGCCTCGAAAATTCTGGGATCATGTTGCCTGCATTAGAACTACTAAGGTTCGAACTTTGGTGGAAGGTGCTTAATTGGCTAAACGATAACTTGCAGTACAATTCTAATAATTTACATTGAAGTATACTTCATTGATTAGTACCCTTGAAGACTATAATTCACTCGAATAGATTGTCAGTCGGATATCGAAATGAACAAAACTTTCATGAAATTTAACATGCTAAGTCGTCGGTCGTTTATTCAATTCAGAGCTTAATATTACCAATAAGAATTCTATGATATTGCCGAAAATTAGTCGAATCAATGAATTAATTCTTAAAGACTTACATGTACGAAATTTACACTTTGTTGTTCAGCTTTATTTGAGATAATTTGATTATTGGCCGCGAATTTTTTCGGGAAAAAGACGTTCAAATTTCTTAAATATTTTCAACGCCAAACTATAGCCCAGCAGCGAATTGCATATCTCCCTAGAATTCGAGTATTACAAGCTTTATCATTCGAAAATTCCAACTGTTAGTATGCTGGTCCTCTTCTGGTAAACAGTTTGCTGGAAGATATTCTAAATCGTCGACTTGAGCACGTAATGTTTTATTGCTGCCCTAAGAAGGTTTACTGCAAGACTTATTAACGTCTAATTACTATTTTCTTAAATATTGGATTAACTGTCCTGCATTAACATCACTGTCCTGAAAATAATACATTTCATTTGCATTGTCTCGTGTTCGTGTGTGTGCCGTTTCGTATTTATTTATTTATTTTTTTTTTTGTTTGACATATGTCATGTTTTAATGCTTCTATAACTAGATTAATATACGTACGTTGCTACTGTACGTTCTACTTCTACGCTTGGCTGACAGAGCCTTAATTGTCTGTAGATTCTACAGATTCTACAGTGTAGAATATATTTGTTTTTGTTTTTTAACTGTTCGATTTTGGGTTTTTTGGTTTTATAAATTGATATCGGAAGATAATGCACACTAAACTTATTTATTTGATTTTTAATTTTTGGTTTTAATTTGGCGTTTTTATAACAATTAAGTTAAAAATGATTAACAGACGAATCATAAATATTATTTATGATTAAACATTCATCACAGTCAAAAATTTTGCCAGCTCAAAAATTATTACGCCCATTCAGAACAAGAGTAAGCGAATATGTAGCAATAATTTTTAACAACCCTATGTATTTCAAAAAGTTTCAATTCAAGTGTCAATAAATAGTATTTACGATTTTTATACGCGCTTGTTGAGCCACTGCCTGGTTATTTAATCGAAAGGGTAAAGATGCTACTCAAAATATGATTTTCTAATGAGAAAATTTAGATTCGCTATTCAAAAACTTAATTCCAGAATTTGGAGAAAATTTGTTTCAAGTTAATATCACTGTGACTAGGTTAAATATAGTAAATACAATACCCAATTTCATATTCAACTCTTGATTCTTTTATTTCCTTTTCCAATACATCCTTAATAATGGATTTGAAATTTTCATATCGACAGCTGTATCTAGTAGTACTAAAATTTTTAACTGAAGTTGCAGAAATTGACAAACTAATGCCTCAATAGTATTAAAAAATGATGTCGTTTATCTTATGTTTCAACAGTACTCCGCAACTACTAAATTTAATTTGTGAGCTAGACAGCGAATGGAATTGTCCAATAAAAGGTATGTCAGTCAAACCTCTTTTCTCACAAAACTCTACCAATAAGATCTGATTAGAATCTCTGTCTGAAGAGCAATGTATAAATTCTATTAAACAGATTAACTTCCAGATCATTTACTTTTTCAAAATTAGCTAATAAGGTGATCTAATACATTTTTTTTATGTATTTTTTAATTACCTTTAAATACACGTTTTAATAAAAAAAACATAACTAGTTCATTAAAATAAAGCATTTTTATTAATTTGCAAATAAACATTTCTAATTTCCAAAGTGCGTTTTCTTTTCAATGCTAAATTAGCTCACGTTTGTACAACGTTTCCTTTAAATCATTTGTTCAATCAGGTTGTAATTTAATGCAAAGCTTGCATTTGCCTACATATTGAACACTTCAAAAAATATTTGTAAATATTTGTATTTTCTTTAACTCCATAAAAAAATATTTTGGCACAAACAAAAGATTTAATTTTTAACCTAGAATAAACTTAACTTTTGTAAAACTTTTTAACCTTAAACATTGAACGTTAAAAACTTCATAATTCTAGCTTATGTATCAATTTTGATATATACATGTAGTACATAGAATTGTCTCGACTATTGACAGATTTTGTTAAAAAAATTTAATATTTTAATAAACTATTTTATATTCTAACATTTTTATTATCATTTTATGAAATTTACGATAAAATTTTGATATAATGTATATATCCGCCGGGATATGATTTTGCAATCTCCGGACATATACATATCCTGCGCCCTTGCAGGACTGCAATCAAAGAAAAAATTTACTCCCAAGTTAACACTATATTAAAGGAGATCGGAAGGAATAAAGAAAACCATTAGATTAATTCAAGTTTGCTCAATTTATTTTTCGAAATTCCCGTTAAATAAAAGAAATGAACTTAAAACTAAATCAACTCACGATCCATAAACTCCAGTGGGTATCCGTCAGCTGCATTAATGAAAGTAAAATTAAATTGTAACTATAAATAAAAAATTAATACGTATCATGGTTTAAAGCTATGTGTTGCATACTTTTATATTACACAGAGCACAATCCCGAAATCAGGTAGCCGAAAATCGAAAACTGGGCCAAAGGTTTACCCATCGAACCACCAAATACACCATTGCGTATAATTTTGCTGTAGACGTTACAGCCCAACCTGAATCCAACAGGAGCCGCTACAAAAAAGTTTGGGTCTGCCAATTGTAGTCAAGGAAACTCGTCTACTAAGCGACGGTCTATCGACCTTGACGGTGTGAGGCCATCCAACTTCCTTCTCACCTCCGCATATGTCTCGTCCGCTGCCGTGCTTACCTCTAATTGTCAATAGTATCCGCTCCGTGCGTCTAATTTGTATTGTTTTTGCGTCAAGCCTACGAACCACCTTCTCGGAAATGAGGGTGCGCTCAGCAGTAGGATCTATGACTGCTCTCTCCGAGATGTATTACTACAATGCTGACTATAGCGGGTGGTTTTAGCAGAACGCTGTCCGTCAACATATACGACGTAGATGGCAAAACTCCTACACTGTAGAATGAGAGATTTCTCCAGGGGGGGAAGGGGGATACCTGACCCGTTGAGATTTGGTGTTCCTCGGTCGACTCCGACGGACTAGGTCTTCGGCTCTCACGTTCTTGGGACGAACGAGGTTCTCTGGCGAAGTTTCGGGACGGATGAGGTCCTTTATTAGCTGTGCGAGCAGGCGATCTACGATTGTGTTTGCCTCTCCTCGATTTCGCGATATTTTTCGGAGTAGACGAACGAGGTCTACAGTCCGGTTTATGGAGAAGCGTGTAATGCATATCACCGCAACGCTTGCATTTGCTAGTACTATCGCACGTCTGCCAGGTATGATCATGACTCTGACAGCCAGCGCGGTACTTATAGATGGTCACCAATTTCATACGCTCTTCGTAATCTGCCTTCGAACATCTCTCACAAAAACCCAATGGGTGGTTTTTCAAGCAGACGTGACTCACCATTTTCTTACCATTGTTGCCTTGCTTGTATTTTTTTGCAGAAAACATAATACGATTAGCTGAAAGTATTAAATATTTCAATTTGAACATGTAGGAAAAATTACCAGTTTCACAACTGTCGAGTAATTGACCATCCCTACCCGAATGCAAATTCAATACGCGACCTACGCGCCATTCATTGGTAGGCACGTTGTCTTCGCGGATGACCACCATATCACCGACCTGTAAATTTTTCTTCAAACACTTCCACTTATTCCTCTTCTGTAGCTCTTTCAAGTATTCTTCTTTCCAACGCAGACACATGCATTGGTTCAGAACCTTAACTCTTTGCCATCGATTTTGTTATTGAGGACAACGGATCCGCAATTTCCGGTGGATTGATGATGGTGTTTGAAACTCTTGACACCCGTTTCCCAGGGACCTTCCATATGAGGTGCACCAGCAGGGTTGAAATGCCAAGTCAACCCCTTAGGTCTGTATGTAGCATTCCCTAAGAAAATCCCGAAATTCACCTTTCAAGATCTTCGCTGCTCCTCCAAATTGATGCCGTTATCGGAATACATATCCGTAGGATATCCACGACGAAAAATTAATCTAGTCAGAGCGGCCAAGAATGCCGACGTAGATAAGTTACTAACGGCTTCCAAGTGAATTGCCTTATCGTCGCAAAGCAAATAAAACCAAACACAACCTTTTGGTAACAAAGATATACCTCTGTCGCTCAGCGATAAAGATGAATGAACACCGTACGAGATGTAGGCAACGCTGTATGATTCCCCTTATGAATCACACAAGTTCTGCACGTCCTACGACGGTCTTATCAAATTCTAAGACCTGCGCCATGCTCAGAATGTTCTCAAGTACTCTGAGCTTTAATGGTTTCCGCCGTGTAAGTTTACCCGATGAATAAAATCTACTAACAGATAAGCGTCAACGACAAGCTTGTTGGTAAAGAATCGGAACACCATTCGTTGTACTGGAGATGTACCGCATTAGCTCAGCCTGCCACCGACTCTCATCAACCCATTCTCATCTAAGAAGGGATTCAAATTCAAAAGTTCCCCTTCTACAATTTTCTCTCCATCAGACAACCGCCGGCTGAGGATACCAAGCTCTTTGAGCTATTTTTATTAATTTTCCCCTCACATTTCCGATTTCGCATGGAACCAATGAACCCGAACATTCTCTTTCGAAAACCCTAAATACTAAGGCCATCACACGCAACGCTCTTGAGTAAGAGGGAAACCGATTCAGAAGATCGTCGAACTCCTTAAAGTAAGCGAAGAAAACCATGTGATATTTTTCTTTTTCCTTGGTGTCATATTCCTCAGGAGTAGGGTTACACCACTCGTTTATAGGAGAGCCTACCCAGGGGAATCATGCCACCACAATTTGTACGCTGTCAAATCCTGCGATCGTACTTCTCAACTTATCAAATCATGCCTCCAACAGGCCTTGTTCATGTGCTCCGTCACCTTTGTAACACAATTGGCAACAAAAGTTTTCCACGAACTATGTGGTTTTTGAAGACAAGCTAAAACTATGGTAGAATCAGTCCACCCATAAAACGTTGTTTTCGGTGCGTCAAAGCTCAAATTTGCTTTTACAGCCTCCATCAATTCAGTTAGTAAAACGGCCCCCCAAAGTTCCAGCCTAGGCAAAGAGACTGTTTTCAAAGAAGCAACCCTCGACTTAACCAACAACAGATGGGTCAGAATATCACCTAAATCATCCGCGATACGAATGTATATGCACGACCCGTATGCTTTCTCTGAAGCATCTGAAAACCAATAAATCTTCACTGTACAGTCGAGCTGGAAACCTACCCATCGAGGTATTTTAATCACATTAATGAAACCATATTCATCAAGAAATTGCTTCCATTTCGAATGGCTTTCCGGGATCAAAAATTCTTCCCAGTCAGTATTCTCGCTCCATATTTTCTGCATAAGCATCTTTGCTGTGATAATAATGGGACATAAACATCCAGTAGGATCGAAAAGCTTAGCTATGATTGACAGCACTTCTCTTTTGGTGAAATTCTCTTTGATCTCGATTGCCGTCGTCTTAAAAAAACTGATCAGACTTGGCATTCCATCGTACGCACAGAGTTTTGATAGAACTTACGTCTTCAAACTCCAAAAAGTCTTCCCTCGATAAGAGATCAGAAGGCAACACTTGAAGAATTCTCCGGCCGTTTGAGGTCCATTTCCTCATTGAGAATCCTGCAGAAGTCAACGCCGACCTTAATTGGTCTCGAGCCTCTATTGCTCCGGAGGCATCATGAACCAAAGCCAACGCATCACCGACATACATCATCTCCCATACAATCTCAGAAGCCAAAGGCCATTTTGAGTACATCATCAGCGAGTTGCAGCAATGTTCGTATTGCCAAAAATGGAGCACAACTTACTTTTCAACTCGAAATCTTCTACTTCCCCATCTGGTTTCCTACGAAAAGCTGTTCTCTGATACTACACTTGATCAGGATCCAAGAGAATCTGTCGATGTCTCCATTAAAGACATATCGATAAAATCGGCATCTAACAATCAGAAGCCTCAAGTCATTTTGTAAAACAGGCCCGGTAAATAGTGTATCATTCAACCTCAGTCCACTTGGCGCCTTACTAGATGCATTGACAATAACCCTCACCCTCGCGGAAGAACTTTCAGGCTTGAGTACAGCGTGATGAGGTAAATAATATGAGCCTCCTTCACTCGCGACTTTCCATTTACCTTCGTCATATGACCCAAAGATTCATATTCCAGTAAAACCGCATCATAATCCAATTTAAGAGATGGGTTTCGAAGGAGGGAAGCTTCGTTTCTCAAAAATTGCCTTTAAGCTTTTGATTGAGAAGAATCAAGACAATAAAGGGCATTATATTGTAACTTAATAGGTAATGATACCATGTATCCCCCAGCTGAATTCCTCCGTACTGTTTTTCTAAAATATTCCTCACAGTACTTATCATCAGGCGACATTTTCGACTGTCGTGGAGGTTCCTCCAATTTATAGAACCTCTCCAACTGCCTATCTAGTTCCCATTCAGTACAAATCGACACTATAGTCGTAAAACTTTTGGAACGCAGTTCGGGAAGTGAACTTGTCAGTACTCATCCAAATATGCACTCCTGGGCCAACAAATTCCCAAGAAGATTTTTCCTAACGCCCTCCAACATTACGCTAGGATAAATGTCCCCTCCAATTAGAAAAGGCCGCCGATCGCGATATATCAACAGTAGAACTGAGTAACATTCCTGCCAACTTCGGCAACACGACACCGATTGCCTCCACATGAGATTAATTGTCCAACAGTGAAGTCAAGACAAACGAACATTGTCTTTGGACAGCACCAGCATATGCACCATTCAAACTGGAGACGCTAGCCCGTATATCCACCGTTGATAGTCCTAATTTCTTCTGAAGCCCTTCCGAAATGAAGGTTGCCTGAGACCCTGAATCGATGAGAGCCCTAGTTCTAAATGTCTCTCCTTAATGGTAGATTCCAACTACCGCAGTCCCCAAAAGTATTTGCTTCGATGTAGCAGCAAAACAATTCTGGACTTCACCATGCATCACTATAACTTGGCGCATACAAAACGCTCATTTCTGAAGAGGATCCAGACACCTCTCGATGCAGTAGTGTGTGGTGTTTCAACTTACAGACCGAACAACTAAGTGTGCTTGAGTCTATGACCACTAGTGAGACAGTTTATACAAAGGTTGTTCTTCTTCACAACCAAAAACCGTCTCTCAGGAGATAAATCTAAAAATCTTGGACAAATATTCAACAAATGATCTCCTGAACTATGTTTAGAAATTTTTCTATTCAATTTAGGAGAAAAGGATCGAACTCACCTTTTTGGGTTAGAAAGGGTTTCAGGCGTAGGCATAGGACCACTACCAATCGGTTCAAAGTTCCTAATTTTTGACACAGTTTCCAAAGACTGAAACCATGAAGTCAAAAAATTGTCCAAATCCTTCCATTTGGGAATCAGCACCTTGTTCCGAATCGTTTGTTCCCTGAGAGACAAAGTCAGCACAGGTAACTCGGTGGATCATAAATCAACAAAAATTAGATCCCAATTAGAGATATCAATGTCGTGCATCCGAAGTGCCGATATCGAATTATTGATATCTCGTTGCAACCTTTTGATATCCTGGGCTGCTCGGGTTGACGTGTGAGTGCGAACACACTTTCAGCTGGAGAATTCACTAAAATCCTTATTTTCGTACCTATGCCTCAGGTTATTCTAGGCCTCCTTGAAAATCCTGAAACAGTCTTGAAATCCTGAAACAGTCAGTGAACATGTCACCGAAGAATGACCAAGATTTGTAGTCTCCATGAAATACCTCCATGGTACAAGGGGGCAACTGCATATTATGCCGAATGTGGTTTTCGCTGCCTTGACCATTGGGGCAGAGGGTTGGTGACATCCCAGCTTGGTTGACCAAAGTTTGGGAGAGGTCACCCATTACCGACGCAACGATTATGTTAACCCTAAAACCTACAATCACCTTCAGAATCCTCTTTTCATCGCCTGTGCAAAGGCGTCCATAGGAATCCCGTCACCTTTGGGCCCGCACAACGACTTGAACTTCTCTCTTTGGATCTCAGGAGAACGGTCGTATTAATCTATTCCTGGAGGAGTTGGGCATTAAATTTCCTTTTGAAGTCCAGGAATATTTGGGCCAAACCTCTCAAATGTCAATAATTCCCTCGAACTTCGGCATCCCGGATTAACTTAAAGGAAGCTAACACACGAACGGGGAATGAAAATTAAGAAGAGTAACAGAATGGGGGTAAGATTCTGTCTGTCACGATTTCAAGCGATTAAGTTCCCCCAACGATAATTAAAATCAAATAAAGTATAATATTAAAATAAAATAATAGTAAACCCCGAATTGCGACTCGAAAGCAGTACGCGTCTCAATTGTTAGCAATTGATAGCACACAATCACAAAAACGAAAGTATCCAAAAAAATAAACAAAAAGTACAGTGACCACCATACTATGCAGACACTCGTGCCACTGCGACCAAATTAGCGTCTTATCGCAGACTCATAAAAAATAATTAGTGCATGCCAACAAAACGGGCATAGGTGATTTTTCAAAAAACTAGCTATGCACATTGCGAAACTTGAGCCCATACAGGACGAATTCCCAATGGCCAACTAACACGATACTTATGGTATTGGTTTCCAAAAAACTCAAAAAAAGAAAACAATTAATATAAAAATACATACAAAAAAATACGAAAGATGAAAGAACTAATCCAAGCTTTCACCTTGGATATAAAAATCAATTGAAGAATATAAACAAATTTAAAAATTTTCTCTAATTTAAAGTTAGAAAGAATAACATTAAATAATTTAAACAATTATGCAAAATTAATAAAATAAAAAAATAATATAAATTTAAATTTCCTTTAATTTAAGCTTACAAACAAACTACACTTTAAACTTTGAATCATTTAAATAAATACAACAAAATAATAAATAAATTAATAAAAAAAAATATAAAGGGAAGTCCCATAAATCAAAATTTATCCATTTAAATTTATTTCAAAATTGTACTTTACTTAAAGATCTGTTCCAAATCCAGATCTATCATTCATAAATAAATCACACCTTTTTATGGGTTTCTCATGTATCCGGTGGATTCGAAAAATTGTTATAAAAGGTAATGTGCTTTACTATTTAGTCAACGCACCATCACCAATCATAACACCACTATTGACTTATAACCGATATCAAATTGGGTGGATGAACTCGATGCTCAACTGTAATAGCCACAGCACAATTTGAAATCTCAGTCACTTTTAACCGTTATAAGTCAAAACATATTAGTATAACAGTACGTATACAAAGAACACTTTGCTTCTTATATTCAGGTTTTTATATTCAGTGCTATTGAAATTATAACACCACACTTTGTGAATATATATACACTGTTATCAATTTTATATACAAGTAAAGTTCTGTTAGAATAGACAACATAACTTTACAAGTATATAAATCTACCACCAAATATAAAATATAAAGAAAAACAAGAACAACCTTATCTTATAAATTTGGAGGTTAGTTGAAAAATTGTTTTTAATTCTTGGGGTAGAGATGTCGCACAAAAAATGGTTTCAAAATCCGGGTCGTCTGGACCAACTGATAATGTTGTGAACTGTATTTTCGTCTTTTTTGTTGGAGATTGTGCCCACTTCTTGTAATCAAATTTCTACCCCGCAGTCTGCCAAAAAAAATCAAAATTATAAAAAAAATTCTTTGGAAAAAGGAATGGAAAAAAAAACAACACTTTCCTTTCTTTTATGTCTC
>QOCX01000907.1:31703-64901 GCA_005959815.1 Sarcophaga bullata
GACTGTAATAATGATGTGTGTAAATTAACAGTTAGAAACGTATATTATAAATTAAAAAAAAAATTATCAACGAATTTGTTTTTTTTTTGCGTTTCAACAATACATCATCGTTGCATTGTTTAACTCTTGAAAACAAAAAGAAAAAAAATTTTTTTTGAAAAAAATGAGAAAATTTTATTTCTGATTACATGAGTTCAACGTTTTTATTTTTTATTATAATCTTTTTTTTAACAGTAAATAAATATTTATCTTCTCTTTTTTTTCTGTTATGTATAAATATGGCGTCATCATCAAAAACAAAAACACAGTTATTCTCTGTATGCCATCTTGCGGTTGAGTGATGACAACACTTTTGTTAACTGAAACGGATGTTGGCTGCAAAATTTTATTACAAAAATTCTAATTTTATTGACGCCTTCAAATTGATTGACTCAAACACTGTGGGAATGATTTTTGCTAAAAATAACCAATTGGCTTCATTCAATAGGCAGGCATTTGATGAAATTATTTTTAATTTACTTTGTAATAAAGTAATTACAATAACAACAACAACAACAACAACAACAAAATATTGCCAACAGAAGAGTGAACAATACAATTGCATCCCTTTTGGTAACCCTTTTGCGTACGTACATAAGCATTTATAATTCTTGAAATATTTGCACTGCGTTTTGTACATCTTAATCACGATGATAAATTTCTAAAAATAGTTTATAAAAGGATTTTCTGTTTTATTTTGTTTGTTTTTTTATAGAATTTGCTGGTGTTTTTTTTTTTTGTTTGTTTGTCCATTCAAACTTAGTTTTGATCTATTGACTGTCACTTATGGTGATGTGTAATTCATTTTGTCTCTTCTTGGTCCATGGACAATATCTCGTATATGGATGTATGTATGTATGTCGGTATGATTATCCATCTCCATTGACTTTGGCATGTCAGTCATCCAGCCGCCAGCCCAGCACATTCGCTATTATTTATGCAATAATAACAACAACATCAACAAAAATTGGTTCGTTTTTTCTTTCTGTTTTGCTGTTGTTCTCATACTGTGCTGCTGCATATGCGTAGAGTGTCCTTTATGAATGACAATGTGCAGATATAGCAAAAGGTTTAGCTGGAGTTATTTTTAGTGGCTAGAATCTGGTGAGCAGCGACAACAAAAGCGTCAGGAAAAATTATATGCCATGACTTGTTATAAATAACCCAGTTTAAGTAGTAGAATTGCTGATAAAGACTCCTCTTTATTAGTCTTTCGTTATTTTTTCGTTTTCTTTTTTTTTTTTTTATTCTTTACATTGGCTTCGTAGGGATTTCATTTGCAAGTTTTATTTTCCTTTCAATTCGTTTTATAAAAAAATCTATTTGTGGGCTTGTCCTCAAACAAGGCGCATCAATAATTTTATTTAGTTATTGCAGTAACATTGCCAATGTCATTTTGTCCAATTCCATTTTATTTCATTTCATTTCATTCCATTTTTTGTTTTTGTTTTTGTTTTTTTGTTCTTTTTATTTCAATATTTGATTCTAATTTATTACAACTCGTCGCCAATTTTGGTTTTATAATCACAACACAATATTGATTGCCTGTAGCTGATAATAACTCATCTAAAGTCAAACATTATAACCCTTCAATCAGGATTACGACCTAGTTTCTCTTACCCCTTTTGTTGTTCGTGTTAATTTTATACATGAGTAGCGGGACCTACAGTTTAAAATCGACTCCGAATGACAGATCTTTGAGAAACTTTGCACTGCAATTTTATTTTTACTCTCAGAGTTTTTGCCAGAAATCTTCTGAGAGAAAGTGTTTGCAGAAATATTTGTCTGACCTTAGGTTTGAACCTACTAGGCTATGGTGACTTCCAGATAGTGCTCCTTTATTCCCGCCAAATGTAAAAATGGCGATGGACATCTGTCGACTTCGGAAACTTTCACTGAGAGAGAGTGTTTGAAGAAATATTTGTCTGACCTGGGGTTTGAACCTACTAGGCTATGGCGACTTCCAGATAGTGTTCCTTTATTCCCGCCAAATGTAAAAATGGGGACGAACATCTGTCCGCTTCGTAAACTTTCACTGAGAATAGTTTATTGTGGGCCCACACAGCTACTCTCCTGTATCACTACCACTCATGTAGTCAATGTAGTCAATGTCAAAGTCAAAGTCAGTTTCAAAAGTGCTTCATTCATTCATTCTCTTTAAAAAGTTTCTCCTTCATTAACTGAATTTATTGTGTCTGTGTAGATAGCTGTAGATAGCTAGCCCTTAGAAATTATTTTCACTGTGCTCTTTCGTAAATTCCTTCTGGAAGATATTAAAATTCGAAATAAAATATTAACACAGGTAGTCCGAATTACGTTTATTGCTGCTCTCTTAAGATAAAATTTAGTTTTCTTTTTGCTATCAAAACCACTATCCTGGCTTTTAATACAAAGGAAAAGAATGGAGAGAGACAAGCATTCATACATAGTCCAACCTTTACGTTTTATCATATGCCAACGTTATATACTCTACAGCAGTACCAACATTCATGCCTGGTGTTCTTTACAAAAAAAAAAAAGCGAAAAAATAAAAACTCGAGTATTTATCTTAAAAATTAATTCAAACTTTAATGAACTACCATAAATCAATTTCATTCGAGTGTTTATCTTTGAAAAAATGAAAACAAAAAATTAAAAAAAAAATTATCGTTTAAAACACAAATGAAAGTGTGTGTAGAGAGAAAAAAAAAAGGCCAACGAAGTGTGATTTGTGTTTAAGCTTTACAAATTCAATGTCTGTGAACAACAACAACAACAACAACAAAAAAACAAGTAAATTACGGACTTAATTACTACAAAATACAAAATACGTGTGTATAACACGCACTCCTTGACTTTTATTTTCTCATTTAATTCTCCTGTTTTCTTTTATTCGCTGCTATCGGCTTCAGATTAAAAAAAAAATCAAACAGGATACCCTGTAGGTAAGTATCATATGCTATAGCTATTATATAGTGATGGTGGCAAATGAAATTGAATTATACGTAGACAGGAGAGTTTGACAATTTCAACAAATTGCTTACAAAAACGTTACAAATTTCGGATTTTTTTTTTGACCAATTGACAGGCATGGTCATGGTTTTTCATAGCACTCATGTTATTGATAGGTTATATAGAATATAAGATAACAAACCAACATACTCTAAAATACTTTCTGTAGATTTGTTTCTTTTGTAAATTTCTTTTGTCTTCTGTAAATTCTTATTCTTAAGTTCTAAGCCGTATGCTCGTCTCTAAGAATCAGGCATACATACGAGGCATTGAAGTCATACTAGTCTAGAAGTAGAGTGTTGGCTGATTAGACATGAGGCCACAGCTTAAATTCGATTCAGTAAATAAAAATTGCAATGAAAAGTTTCGAAAAAAAATCTGTCGGAGTCGACATTAAACTGTAAGCCCTGCCCCTATGTGTAAAGTTAAAGACACACAGTATAAGTGGAGTTAGAAGCTAGATTGTACTGTATAATGACCAATTATATATTGTTACGAAAATGGAAATGGTGTAACATCGTTTAACATTAAAATGTTAAACAAAAGCTACAAAAATAAAAACAACGGACTTATTTGATTGATTGACAAATAAAGAAGAATAAAACAACAACATCAGTACAACGAAGAAGGGATAAACAAGTAAACGAAAAGCAACAACAACGTTGTAAGGACGAACGTAAACAAGATACAAAAACAACAAACATGAAGCATAAATAAATGTAAACATCGTTGTTTACATTTATCCGTTGTTTACATTTATGGTGATTTCAAAAAGGCGAAGCCTCGAACGTTCGCCTTCAAGAACATTCATCAGACTGTTTACGTCGCGATATAAAAGGCAAGGCATAGCATGCAGAGTAGGTTTAGAACTTCAGTCAGTCTTGTGTGAAGACGCGTTGCGTGTGAATAAGAATAAGATCTACAGAACAATTGTGTCGCAATTGTTATTGTTTATCGCAAAGGACTTAAACAAAGGAATAACAAATTAAGCAATTGTTGTTGTTAGAATCAGTTGTGAACAGTGGCACACAAAAGTTTGTGAATAATAAAGAATTTAATTAAAATTTGAACACAAATTTATTTTTGTTTTTATTAGCAATACGAGCTCATATTTCAAATGTTTTTAAAAGGTAAAAACGTAACAATATGTATGTATGTATGTACGTATGTATGCAGCCTGGTGTTTTCTATTTTGATTTTTCACTACTAAATACGCACACAAAACTATTCTTATTGATTAAGCAGTCTTACTGCCACTAGTTTTCTGCCAAATGCTCCTGCGTTTCAACTGATTTTTAGGTTAACAATCCATTAAATTAACGCTGTCTAGCTTTTTACTATAAATACAGTAATCGCTCTATTTACGTCACTATGTTGGTTCCAAAAAAAAAATGGCGACATTAATCGAAGCGTCATACATTGCTCATGTGTGCTGCAAAGTCTTGTAGTATCTTTTTAAAAACAGCTTATGAAAGTTATAAACTCAGTCTTTAAAAAAACAAAATTCAGTTTTATTAATAAAAAAAGAAAAAATTTAAAACAAGTGCAACAATTCATTAAAAATTAAATTAAAACATAAATATGCACCGAGAGGAATTACAAAACTATTGTAAAAAAACTTATCTTCAGTGTTTCCTATCTCGCTTTGAACAGGCATTTCTTATAAAGAATGCTAATAAAGAAAATTGTTTTTCTCTTCACACATATATACCTATACATAGGTATATCACTCGATATTGTTTAAGAATAGTATTTACCGTTGCCTCTACTGCTTCAACTTTTTGTTTTCTCTTTTCCTATTTATTTTGTTCAAAAAGCTGCAGAGCCTTTTTATACTGTCAAAGTGTTCGGATACGCTTGCCAATGGAATCTGTGAATTGTTTCGATAATTCTCGATATCTAAAGTTTTTCTCGTATTATCTCACAAGAAAGTGAGAGAGAGAGACAGAGAGAGTTTATAAATGGTTTCTTATCAAAACTAGTATAATTAACAATCATGTTTATCAGATTATCCTACTATGTGGGCCAAATTTAAAATTTCTCTTTTTCTATCCTTAGAATTCTAAAACTGCCATCTTCAGTTGTGCATTCGCATTTGTGGTATTCGATTTGGTGTGATGTGCTGGAACAATATTGACTATAAGCAGTTTGCTCTACAATATTTCTTAATTACCCAACAAAAGTTTATCCTGAAACAATCATTAAAGGACTTGGAAGTAAGTCGCATCTTTCCTCTTTAAGTGATCGACAGGCTTTTGTCTTTCAAAGCATTCTGAAAGGAAACAGAAATGTGCATATATTTTGAAGTCTTATTTGACATTTAAAAACTTCCTGATTGGAATACCCAGCTTAATACGTGTTTTTAGTGATTTGGAAAAGTACTTTTTAACTGTCCAGCGCTCGTAGGTTCTCCTACGTTAGAACCATAATAATAACGACGTAAATCGAAGTCAGAAATTATAATAAATTTAATGACGTTAATCGAAACGACGCAATACATAATTCGTAAAAATACTTTCTAAATTAAACTCTCAACTTATACTAAAAACGCCAATATGAATGGAAGAATAAACCAAAAGATGACTTCAGTCAAACATATTCGATATATAAGTGAACAAACAACATCTGATGAAAGCATCGTGTATTAAAGCCGGCGATTTTGTACCAGCAAATAAATATTTGCGGAAAGCATCAATTTGTTGTTTTGAATTGAAGAAAAGTGCTGGGGAGAATCGCATCATGTTGTTATAGAGATCATGCTCAATCACAAGCTGCACACAAAGGATGGTTTTGCACTGTCCAGAGACAATTATGTGAGAAATGATGAACGTGGCAGGCCACCAAAATAGTTTGAAGATGCTGAATTGCAAACTATATTGGATGAAGATGAAGACGAAGACATCAGAAACAAATAACAGAAATTTTAATTGTTCCGCAACAAATTTCTGACTGTACTGTTAGGAAACTAAGAGAAAGATCCAAAAGTCTTAAAAATGAATGTCACATGAATTGAATGACAGACAGACGGAACGGATAGAAAACTGACAAACTACTTGTGAAATATTGCTTCAGACTTCAGACGAATGGCGATGCAAAATGCCAAATTATGACTTAATACTGGACCAGATCGTATCGATAGAGAAAAACATTAATACAGATCGCTACCGACAACAAATGATCAAATGATTTGAACTATACATTGATCAAAAAACGACTACGACAAGGTAATTTTGAAGCATGACAATGAACCTGCTTACAAATCAAAAGCGGTTCAGGATACAATCAAAGCATTAGGCTGGGAGCTACTACTACTACTCATCCACGAACAGTTTCATTAGCGTGGAAGAAATGTATAGCCAGCAATAGTTTGAAGAATTTTTTACTTTCTCAATAAAAGTTGGTGGTTTATTTTGACAAGAAAAAAACGCTCATTTCATACCGGTTAATGTTGGAAAATAATCAATTAAACAAATACGTTCTATTTAAGACTTTTCAAATTTATTTGAAATATTCCATTATGAGCATAACATAAGATACGAAAATATAAGAACAACATCGGAATATTACTAAACATATAACCACTACACACACACACACACGCTTAAATTCAATAATTTGCATGAATGACTGAGAAGCCATTTTTAATTGTTTAACTGTTGCCAACGTAATTATGGCTTCAGATTTTGAATGCGGATTTTTTAATACAACGCGGTGTGTCTTCACATTCAAATTCATTGGAATGAATTGCATCAAATCATAGACATTTGTGCTCCTGTAATACTTAGTTGCCGTATAATTTAAAATGTAGAATTTTCAACTTCAATAATTTACAATCAAACATAACGACTACATAGCATAAAGGACGATGCAAATGTATTTTAACTTCAAGGCTTCATCATCAATAACATTGAAATACAATTTATTTTGCTCTTTAAGGATTCTGAGAATGAAGTGCTTTTGATTTACATTTACTATCTCTCAAGGTGGTACTTTTAGGTAATTTTGAAAAAATTTTATCATTTTCTTTAAAAAAAAACACAAAAAAAAACAGAAAATAATCAGAAAAACTACACACAATAAATTCTCAATTCAAAGTAGCAATCGTGAGGCATGGCATTAAAATATACAGTCAACTGACTTAAACAACAACAAAGTTGCTAATCTGTATTAAATTTTCTACGAATACCAAAACCAAAATGAAAAGCAAAAATTCGAAAGACAATTTAAGCTTGAAACTATAATTTTCGATTGAACTTTAATGATGAACTTAAATGGTTACTTGCACTCAATAAACAAGTGAATGAATAGCAAACCAAACTAGCTGAGGAAGACAATTCCTAGCACTCACTAATAACACTTTACAACAACTGGCAGATAAACAAACGAACATAAAGAACTGACTGATCACAACAAATATAAATTGTTTGATGAGATATTCCCTCAGACAAACAAAAAGTTTACTTTGTTATCTTCATGATTAAACAAGGATGGCATTGGAGAGATGAAATAACAAATACTGAACTGAACTCAGCAGAACTTTTGAAATGAAAAAAAAATTAATAAAAATAGCAACACGTTTATCGTATTTCGGCCTGCCTTAACACATTCTTTCATGCACCTCAGATTCTTGTGCGCTTTTTATTATTGGTAATACCATTGGATGACAGAACTTTCTCGATTTGGTTCTTCCAACGCAGACAAGCTCGTTCTGTACACCGATTTCCGCTAAAGCGATACGGCAAAGCATTGTTATGCATCCGAACAACATGTTTGAGCCAGCTTACCTGCTGGATGTTAATACGTTACACAATGTCCATGTCGTTGAGCACCTCAAGCAGTTCATTATTGCATCGTATATGAAAATTGCCGCCAACTAGGACTGGAACGAAGGCTGCTGCATCGGTGTTTAAACGCTTCTGAGCCGTAAAAAAGCACTTGGGATGAGCGACTTTTAGAGTACAAGTTTCGTCGTACGAGAGAGACCTCTACTACTCTATTGCCTATTGAGACAATAGTAACACCTATTGGCAAGAGTGATCCTACGCTTGTTCTGCAGCCTGACATAATTTTTGCTGGTAACGGTAGAGCCAAGATGAACAAGATCAGAAATCGTTCCTACTTGTCAACAACAAATAATTCCTTTTGCTCTCATTTATTGTCATAGCCATCTTAATAGACTTTCGCTCAATAATGCTAAATGTAGCAGTAATGCTTAGTTTATTACGCCCTGTGAAGTCAATGTCGTCAGCGTATGCAAGCAACTGGATACTTTTGTGGAAAAAGTGCCATTGTGATGCCCTCCTGCCTTTCGCAAAATGCTCTTCCGTGATGAAGTTAAAAAGGTCGCATGATAAAGGTTTGGAGATCTTCAGTTCCACCTTGACGGACGGAGTATCTTAACGTCATTCTGCACAGTCTTATCAGCTTCGCTGAAATATTTCAAAATAATTTTCTCGATAACAGAACAACTGAATCTAATCTCAGCTAAAAGATATGGAAAGGTAACCAGTTTCCTAAACAGACCTCTTGAATAGATCGAAATTTTACCTTCAAACCTGCGAAATTATCGCATGCAGAACTATGAGTTGAAATCAACACTTTACTTGTCTACCAAATGTGTCTACGAACATAGAAGACAAAGCTTTGGCGAACCAAGTTGAATGGCAGAACGAAATGAGTAGAGCAAGGCTACAGGGGAAAAGAACACCCAAAATGTTTAGGAATTCAATGCCCATTAGGACGTTGGCACAAGACGACAGAACATTTGAGGTTTAAAAATATAATTTGGATGTTTATAGACTCTTTCCTTTTCCTCTCATCCGCTGTTTTTCGTCTCCAGATTATTGTTGCGCAATTCACATCTGGCTGATGTGGATGAATGTGGATGAATGTGGATGACTGTTGCTAATGGTAACGATAATATGACGATGATCATTATTATTGAACGACAACACATGAATTATGTCCGCCTTCTCTTAGGTTTGCTTTCCTTTGTGTACATTCTGTCCAACATTTTTCTATTGAAAAAAAGTTTTTGAAAAGGATGATGAATAATATGTTTGGACAATAAACATAAAGCAGTCAAAGCCTTGTTATCTTGTCTTGTCTTTTTTCTTTGTTTTCTAATGCCCATCTCAATGAGCATGCTATTCGATGATGTGGTAGTCCAAGAAATACTTTTTTTTAGATTTTTCAGCTATTGAGCATCGTCAATTAGACGAACATTGATGCAAGGCACGGTTTTGCAATACCGGAACTATAGTTAAGGAGATAGGTTGTCTTGCAATACAGACAACGAAATAATGAATGATTATGTCACAGGGAAGAATAACTTCAAGATAAAACATTGAAGGTGATAAATTGCAATTCAAAAATTTATTTCATTTTCATTGAGAAAAAACTTGAACTTAAAAGACCATATTATAAAAATTTTTATAAATCTCAGATTGAAAAGTTTTAGAATTGGCTGGAATTAGTTCTGTTCACTTTATACAAAGCATTACACACAACTACACACGATACAAGTTCATGAGAATGTTATTTCTAAGGAAGAACAGATAGGCGATAGACGTTCTTTTAGAGTAGATCCATGCCCTGATTCGCAGAAATTATTGAAGAACAGATCATATCAGGTAGGCCATCTATAGGTTTGAATTTCAATAAATAATAAACAAAATTGCCGTATTTGGAGCTCAGAAAGACACGTAGTCTTCCAGAAACCAATGCACCCAGTACGAGTGACTGTTTGGTGCGGCTTATGGAAAGGAGATATAATTGGCCCAAATTTCTCTCAAAATGCGAACGGCGCAACCATACGGTCAATGGAGGTACCTATCGCACTATGATTAACGATTTTTTTTTTTTTTTTGTACCCGCTCTTCATGGCATTGACGTCAACGATGTTCGGTTTCCAGAGGATGATGCAACTTGCCCTACGTCTGATGTCACTATCGACATATTGCGGCAAACGTTTGATGTTCGTTTAATTAGCCGAATTGGTGAAGTCAATTGGCCGCCAAGATACTGCGATTTGACACCGTTGGACTATTTTCTATGGGGCGTCGTTAAATGAAAGTATTATGCCAACAAAGCAGAGACAATTGATCATTTGAAGGCCAACATTCGCGATGCCATTGCCGAGAAAGGACTTCATACACTCGAAAAAGTGTACGAAAATTGATCGGATCGAATGAGTTACTGTAAGGCCAGCCGCTGTAGCTTTTCGAAATCGGAACAATTGTATTTTACAACAAAAAAAAAGAATAAATTTGTCAAAATTTCCAACAATTCTTGTTGTATTGCATTTTTAAATTTAAACATTTAAATGGCCCACCCTATACTTATTGAAATCTTTTCCTTTTGTCAATTGTAGCCTACGATCTTGTTGAGTAATTCCATTAATTGATGTTTAATAGTTCTTGTTATTAGGATTTTAATCGTTCAAATATGAGTTTGTAGATTACGTAGCAAATTAATGATTTTAAATTCAGCTTTAGTATGCTTAAAATTTATTTTTCTTTCAACCGATGAAACTAAAACTGCAGCTAAAAATCTCAACTTTAAAAAGCATTTCAAGTTTACGTTTATTAATGAAATGAACTTCTAAAAAATTCACGAAAATTTAAAGAATCTTTCAAAAAAAAAAAGTAACAAAAAACATTTGTGTTGCCAATAAATATTTAAAGTTGCCTCTACTTCTGGATTTGACCTAAAAATCATTTTCGTATTGAATTGTTATTACCACATACCAGAACAAACACAATTTTTGAGTTGTAACTCTTGGTTTATGGAAATTTTTCTGTTTTTATTCCCTCTAATCGTTCTCCTAAAACATACTTTTTTTTTTCATATCGTTTTATGGTATATTTTTGCTCGTTTTTAAGTACTTTATTTATATTTTACTTTACTTCTCCTCCTCTTTTGCTACTCTAGCTGTATTTCGATCCAGAGTGCCTCCTCCAAAGTTGTATGCAACGTAACTGCAACTGCAACTGTGGCCATGGCTTGTTGTTCTACTTACAACCATGATCGCGTACTACAATATTAACGTAATGACGTGTCATTAATTTCATTGTATTGCACTCAACTGTTTGTGACTGTCTGTCTGTTTATCATTAACCGCACAAGAATAAAGCCAAAAAACCAAGAAAACCTGAAAATAAAAACGCTTTAGTCGTTCCAAAAAAAAAAAAAAATAGGTTGTTGTAACGAAATGGCCTTAAAGGTGGTAATAATCTGAAAAAAAAAATCAATTGCGCTACCTTTTTTAGTCTCTCTCTCTCTCTAAAAGGAAGTCAATTATAATATTTATTGAATGCTTTTGATTAATGCAAATGAAAACTATGCTCTACACACATGGCCTATACGACTTTCCAAGTGCTTTATTCCTGCTATGGTACAGTGGCCTATAAAACTTAATACTTGCAAACAGGAGACAAAGTCTTGCAAGGAGGCGTGGCTTATCCATTCTCAATTTTTTTCCTGATTTCTAGTTGGAAGTTATTTGCGAGCGCCATTAAACTTTTATGGTAGGTTAGGTTAAGTTAGGTTGGAGTGGTAGCTTTGATACCAAAGCAACTAGCGGCCAGTTGTGATGCCACGCGTAAACACAGTCCCTGTACTGGCCGAATATCATCAAACTCATCGAAGAATTTGGCCAGCGCAGGAGCTGCATGCTAAAAGTACGGCTTCTCTAAACTGAAAACCAGCCTGAATCAACGAATAATAACTCCGTTAATCTGATAAGGCATAGAGAGCCAAATAATCTTAAATCTGTGCATCGCGAGAGATGGATTTCCTCTTCTTCAGCAGAACCACAACCTCGGCAGAAGTCATTTAACGGGAGCTGCAGATTTTCCTAAGGGTATTAAAAATAAAAATTTTGCCTCAAGCTGCAACAATTGGACAACAAAACTGCTGAACATTAAAGTTGCAAAGTTGTCAAAGGTTTGATTAGATTAGTAAGGCGGCTAATCCGCCTATAAAGAAAGAGGTCTTACTTGGGAGAGCATTTAGGCCCACAATCAATTCTACTCGGGGATCGAAACTTCCGAGAGTAAATCA
Organism: Sarcophaga bullata; assembly: GCA_005959815.1. Classification (NCBI taxonomy): domain Eukaryota; kingdom Metazoa; phylum Arthropoda; class Insecta; order Diptera; family Sarcophagidae; genus Sarcophaga; species Sarcophaga bullata. Next base: position 43,797 of record QOCX01000907.1, read on the forward strand.
ACCCGAAACCAAAAGAAATTCTGCAATTGAAGCAATTTTTATATTAGAAAACTCGCTGAAAGTTGTCAGGAAGTGAGAGGTTAAAAACTAGCGTCTTAGTCTCTTTATGTTAAGAGTAGAGAATTTGAGGTGAAAAACAAATTCTTCCTCCTCCTCAAGCCCACCTACGAAAAGGACAGAGAACCATAAAAATCACTATTCGGTGGATGGCCATAAGATTTAAGGACGGAAGTATGTCGGTTCTCTTCAATAGCAGTATTGCACGTACCCTCTTGATAACAACGAGATTGAGCTTCCCCTTAAAACGAGTGAATAATATTCAAATTTACAAAGGCAATCGGTATGCCCATGGCCTATAATATGCCGGATATAGCGAACTCCATTCTCTAGTTCATCGGCCATGCAATTTCCAACGAGGATACGGAATGAACTGAAATTACCCTGAGAAGTCCTTGACTTTGTTACAAGCACGTACGTAGAAACGACGTTCATTAATGACTTAATCGCAGCCAGGTAGTCAGAGTAGATTAAGAGATTTTCAGGTAAAATCATTCCACTCAATAAGCCTTGAGCCGCATTCAAAATAGCCAGCCTATAAGAAAGTTTAATATCAGAATCCTTTATGAATATACCACAGCCTTGTCCCCCAAGGATCCTAATGCTAATCTCCGGATCTTCAGACTAGAAATCCCTTTTTGGAACTTTAAATTGAATGTTCAATTCAAAAAGTTGTAGGGAATCATATAATCGACCCTTAGTCCAGGTAAAAGGGCAGGTAGAGTGGTGCCAATTGAGTATATTGATATTGTTATCATCTGTCTTAACTAGGAGAAAAACTCTCTCTGTTTTCCAAAAATTTTTTTGAAATTGTTTTTTGTCTTGGACATATCTCAATGGGATAAGATTCTAACCTAACTCAACCAATCCTATACATTTAACAAACATTCTCATTCATCGTAAGTATATCAATTGATTAACTTGAATGTTGTAGGGTAGTGTTCCTTTTTTGTTTTTGCTGGCTATCGTGTGTAAAGGAAAGGAAACTTTAACTTTTTACTTTTGGCTACAAGAAGTAATTAAAGCGGGCCACCAAAGCATAGAAGAAGAACTATTGGCCACAAAGAGAAAATAATCAATTTACGATTCGATCGAATTTAAGACCCATCATCAACAAATTTGATGTGGCCATTAAACTTGAACTTAAAAACAAAACACGCGTTCAATTTAAAACATCCTCTATCATCCTCCTCTCAACTATAAGATAATCTCTTAAGCATCTACATTATGTTGTGATCGAATTTTAAAATAGAATTCCTATTTAACAATTAGGAAAAAAAACTATTTTAATTGTATTCTGACCTTTTTGTCTATCGTAATAAGATCTAAACACTTTTAAATTTCATTTAATATAGCGTCACCACATATTATTTATTATTTTTTAATTTTTAATTTTTATTCAATTAACTTCATTTAAAATATGTACGCAGATTTTAAAAGTTAAATCGATTGGAATTAGATTTTAATGTTCGCTCATAATTTCTAGATTTTAATGTCTTGTTTTAACTTTGCCTTGACTTTTAAAAGTGTTTTGCGTTATTAAAAGCTTTCAGAGATTTTTTTATTACTTGCAGGACTTATGGTTCTTTTTTAATTCATAGCGATATTAACTGTACAAGGATGATACCAATTTAAGTGGAGATAGTAAATTGTAAAACCATTTGTACAACAACAAAAGGAGAAAAAAAAAGCAGCCTAACTGTTACGGAAGGTATCGGAGATGCTTGAGGAAGAGACAATAGAAGGGGAATATGCAACTCTACGGGAATACTTTTCGAAATTGGAGGAAGCAGCAAGCAATTCAACAAATCGTGGGTGAGGGTGCGACATACTTGGTTGGCGAATTTCAAAAATGCTATACAATAGCAGTGAACAGCGGGAGATTCCCGAAACTACTTAAGTTCGACAAGAAAACGGTTCACATTTTAATAGGAATTCTAACGGGACACTGCACTTTTAGCAGTTTCGTTTACAAGCTCGTTCTGCCCCATCATGATTACTGCAGAAGCTGCCATGGAAACGGAATCAGTGCAACATCTTTTATGATAGTGTCCCACACTTCAAAACAGATGTCATCTGTTTGTGGGCATGGTGGCGAACATGCTATTAAAAGAACTGGCCGGTTCATCAGGGTAATTTAAACCTACCACTAATGGATCGTGACAAGAGGACTTATCTCAAACTGGGTGATACAATCGGCCATATAGGGGCGACTGTGCCTGCGACTGCGACCAGGACCCATACATAATTGGTCATTACAACCCTTCAGTCAGGATTACGGCCTAGCTTTTCATACCACTTATGCTGCGTGTGTTAATTTTTATACATGAGTGTCGAGACCTAGAGTTTAAAGTCGACTCCGAACGACAGATTTTTTCAGAAACTTTTCATGGCAATTTTATTTACTCTCAGAGTTTTTGCCAGAAATCTGCTGAGAGGAAGCGCCGCCGAAGAATATTTTTTCATATTTCGTTTTTGATGTCTGACGGGGGATTCGAACCCTGGCCTTGGTCTAATAAGCCAACACACTACCTACTAGACTACGGCGAACAGGACCCATGATTACTAATACGTATAATCACTGCAATTATTGGCAAAGAGACGAAAATCTGCAAGATTTTTTACGTGCCAAATATAATCATGAATTTATTATTCAAAAAGTCGAAGCAATTTCGGTAAAGGTTTATCGCCAGTGGAAAAACATCCGCTGAATTTCAAACAAGGAGCGCAACAACCTGAAACTTGTAATACAAAATGGAAAAGCGCCTAAAAATGGAAAGCCAAATAATTGAAATCGGTGCATCGCGAGAGATGGATTTCTTCCTCTTCAGCAGACCCACAAACTCGGCAGAAGTTGTTTGATGGGATCTGCGGATTTACCGACGGCTATTAAAAATAAAAATTTGCTTCAAGCTGCAACAATTTAACAACAAAATTTCTGAACATTAAAGTTGTTAAAATTGTCAAAGGTTTGATTAGGTTAAGTAAGGCGGCTAATTCTCATTTAGGTCCACAATCAATTCTACTCAGGGATCGACATTTCCAAGAGCAAATCAGTCGAAATTCAAAAATAAATTCTGTAATTGAAGCAATCTTTATATTAGAAAACTCGTTTAAAGATGTCAGGAAGTGATAACACACTAAGAAGTTTTTAAAGATTTTATTCAAAAAATGAGGAAATTTTTTTTATTTTAATTTTAAAAACATTCTGTACAGCTAATAAAGGCTATACATAGTATATGTTACATAGAAATGTTTAAAAAAAAATATCAATAAAAATGAAAATGCATAAATCACAAGCCAATTAAAGAAATTTAAGACGGACAAGCCAATTGAAGTTATGTCTTCTACACATACCAGTATCGATTTACATGAACTACCCAAGTTTGATATCGAAATTGTGAAATTTACGACAGAGTTTTATATTCTAGTTAACATTATCAGTTGTTTTTAATTCTTTTTTTTAAGGTACCAGATTACCAATAGAAGCCAGTAAAATTCAGTTAGCCAAGCCATCAGACAATGGGGTTATTGCTATGCATACTTGCTCAACAGAATAACCGAATTTACGAGCTTCTTTAGATTAATTTTTATTATAAAATTTGTTGTACTAGATAGGGACAGACGATAATCACCTTGTGAGTTGTGACCATTCCTGTCTACTTCAACCATTGCCAACGTTTCCAACGTACACTTGCATTAAAAGTTTCTTTACACTACCACCGAATTAAATCGTTTTTAACATCGGCACTCGGTAAACAAATTAAAAGAAATGAATAATCATGTCGGAGAAGAAACACTAGGTATACCACAGTGCCAGCACAAAGAAAGTTTTTGGATTTCAGACAACATTTTAAACTGAATTTCTGCTGCAACTGCGGGATGAAGTGCTTGCAACTGCTGGCTAAACAATTAAAGATAAATGAAATGGAGAGACAAAAGAAAGTTTCTGAACGGCTAAGAATGAAATCAAAAGAAGGGCCTCTCTTTATCTCATGGTCAGCATGAGAAAAATTCACTATGGTCTCACTAATTGAAAACGTAACTAGTCGCCGAACGTACTAGGTCGCGACTAACAAACAGTAATGCAAAGGCGTGAAGGCTGAGAGAAGAAGCAGAACCAGCTGTCATGCAGAAAATACCATACGGAATGCCTTCAAACCTCCCAATGTACATAAATGAGAGAAAAAGGCCCATCTGAATACCAAATATTAGAAAAGTAGCGGCGGGAGAAAGCAAAATTCTGTTTGAGGTTTTACAGATTGACAGAAACTGTACATTTCACTTGGAACAAGGCATCAAGTTCAATTAGCGAAAAGTTGACACTTCAAATAACGCAACTAGTGGAGAGCATTAACTCTGCTCAACATCCTTAATGAGCAATCATGAGACAAGGAAGCCTTTAATGATGAAATAAAAAACAATCTGTGGCATAAGAAAAGAAAATTTCCGGTCAAAGAGAAGCTGCGTCTGGTCAAACCCTATGCTATTGGTTAAATAAAAATAGCACAAGCTACAGAATCATAGCGATAAAGTGAGTAAAAAGCAAACTTGACATCAGCAAATGCAATTGAAGATGAAGTAAATTTGCAAAAGCCATAACAGCCTAAGTATATTAGATGTGAGACCTCGGTTCGAAACTGAGGTCAGATATTTTCAACAAAACGGTTGCTGACAAAAACACGGAGAGTAAATAAAATTGCCATGAAAAAGTTTCTCAAAAATCTAACGTTTGGAGACGACTTTAAACTGTAAGTCCCGTTACTCATGTGTAAAATTAATACTTACAACATAAGTGGTGTAAGAAACTAGGTTGTAGTCCTAACTTAAGGACTGTAATGCACAATTCTGTTATGTATATGAGACCAAGAATGGTTATGGAAAAAATCTTGGTTTGACATCTACTCACGTACTTGGCTTGACATCTATTACGAACAGAGTAACTTAAAGCTTATTCAAGACTTAGTATTTTACGCCAGCATTTCTAATGATAATTGTAAACACAATTCTCAATCTGACCTACTTGATCACCTTGATACTTGATCTACTTACGTAAATAAGTTAAAATGAAAATCCAGGGTGATTTATTTGATAGGCACATGAAATAATGAAGCGATTTTAGTGTTAAACTTACAGTTTTAATAGAACATTACAAGCCTCTAGGCAGGATTACAGCCTGGTTTCCCACATCATTCACGTTGTGTGTGCTAATTGTATCCATGTGTGGTGGAACCTACTGTTTAATATCGACTTCGAACGAAAGATTTAAGAAACTTTTAAGGGAAATTTTTATTTCCAGAGTTTTTGGCAGAAGACTTGTTCCCCGGCTTAATAAGTCAACACACTAACTACTAGACCATGCTTCTCGTTGCCCTTTAAAGCAATGAATCCAGCTTTTGTGCTTCCAAAGTAGCCCATATTTAAGCAAATTAGATTAGAAAGTAGAAAATCATGCAAACGATGCTAATTTTTCTCACACTCTATGTCACCTATACAGTGTTAGGAAATAAACTACAACGTATAATTAGCCTCTAAAGAATTTACTTTAACCATTGAAATATTTTAACAGTTTCATTAAATCTTTTAAACACCAAAGAGACATGATAACCTTAAAACAAAGCCCACAAAAAATATTGAAAATTTTCCAAAAACAATCATTTGCTCACAATAATTAAAATTTTATTTTTTTAATTTAGAAATTTCAGAAAGAACAGTTAATGCTGTGGGCATCACATGACTTAATCCTTACGAAAACGTGTGTACTTAAATTCACTGAATTTTTTCAAAATTTATGATAGCCAAAGAAATTCGTTTTAATAAGACAGCGTGGTAAAGCAGAGATTTTTCTAATTAGTCTAACAAGATTTCAGTCGCCTATAAATGTATTATGGATTATAAAATAATTTAGTTTTTTGCTTTCTTCTTCTTCTCCTTATTCTTCTTTAAAACTGAGAAAACAATACTACTCTAGCGCCCGATTCATATTCCACTCGAGGCAAACGTTAAATTCGCACTCATTTTGTGAAGCTGTAAACGTGAAGTGAAGTGAAGTGAAGACATAGCATAGCTTAGTAGACAGAGGGATTTTAACAGCCTGCTGAGAACATGTGTTTAATTAAAATTTTATGACGTCAATTCTTTTTTTTCTTAAACGAACGAAACGAAACAAAACGAAAGACTATAAAAAATCCTTTGCATAGGATTTTAGAACAGCAGTATAAATCACTAAAACAAATAAAGTCCATGAAAGAAAAACTAAATCCAATAACGAATGCCCATAAAATCATGTGAATGCATGTAAAACTATAACAAAACTTTATCCAGGAGTCCGGGTAAGAGAGAGAGAGAGAGAGAGAGATAGAGAGATATGTTAGAGATGAGTCGCTGTGTTACGAAAATGCCCTACTGCATATAATTGAAAAGTAAATTAAAAATATCTGCCTATCTGCGAAAACAAAAATTAGAATAAGTTAATGGTTATAACGGTTTAAGCTACATCTGTCAAATCTGATTGTAATGTATTCTGTCTGTTTTGTTTGTTTTGCCAAATTACCACTGACGATCATAGACTCTAGAGAAGTTGGCAACAGATTTTTATAGAAAAATCATCTTCAGCGATGATTGCATGCAAAGCATGCCGAAAAAGTCACTTTTAAATGTAAGTCTTGGGCTGGCGGCATCAGTCTTTAAGACAGACCTGGCCAGGCCATTACTGTTAACGGCTTTTTACGACCTTTTAGCTTGAATTATACGATCTGAACACCAATGATAAGATGGCTTCAAAAGGACGGCACCTCACGTCACACAATTCACTGCCACATTGGATATTATGCTTAAGCAATTAGAGTGCACTGACCACCGCGTTCGGGCATATTAGTCCCGTTTGACTTTTCTGCTTTCAAGCTGAGAGAGAGAGTTATCAAACTACATACGAAAAAATGTTGCCTGAACAAATATTTTGGTCGAATCCAGCCTTAAAGCATTAGGTAGGTGGCCGACCCTCAAAGAAAATTCGGACGGACGCACTTAGGCCACATGGGGCCCATTGTGATACCAAAATCCATGTTACTTATCCCCTAGTCCTGGAACCACTTAGAGCTTCCAATGAAGCGACTCAAACTATCGATATCAATGTTCGACAAATCGGTTAAATCACCGATATAGTAGGCAACAAGATGTCTCTTCCTCCTTTGACATGGTGCCGGGCATGTTCCCAGTAGGTGAAGAACAGTCTCTTCCTCCTCCTCATCTCTGCAGCTTCTGCAGAAATTAGTTGCCATGTATTCCAGACCAATGCGCCTAGCGTGCACACCCTTGGTACTATGCCCCGTCCCGACTCCGACAACCGTACTGAGCATGCTTCTTTGGAGCTTAAGCAGCCTTATATCCAACCTCGGCCAGATCATGTGCGCCGTTCTGCCCTTTTCCAAAACTGTCCACCTACGGTTGACTGAGTCCGCGACTGCGTTGTCAATCATGAGTTTACAGGTCCCCAAATTGACTCCAATATTCGAAAATTCCTGAGAGAGTTCAATGGTTGTGCCGTGTCTGGTCAGCTCAGCTCATCTGCTCTGCAATTGCCCGGGATATCGTTATGCCCCGGAACCCAAAGCCTTAAAGCATTAGATCATAGCATTTCGCAATTGCCTGTTCTGGTGTTGCCGTACATTGGAGCAGCAAAGTAAAATTCTAGAACCACATGCTGCTGCATCATCCTGCATTAAATTTGAAATCATTTTCTCATGCAAAATCCTTGTTTTTTTCTTAACACATCCTTTCGCAACCAATTTCCATAAGTCTCAATATGTATTTACCATACCTTGTGTAGGGTGTTTTTATTATTATGCATTTGTTATATAAGATCTATCTGGTATACATACTGCACAAGTAGTTGTACTCTTGTAGAACTACTGTACTGTACTGTAATAATAATAATAATGGTTTTAAGCCGTATTCTTTGCAATTTTATAACGATTGTTGCCACATGTTAAGTACGCTTTAATAATATTTACGATTTCATTGCTAACATAACATAACTTTTATCATATCACAGTTGCATATCCATTGTAATATGGACGTGCATTGCAATATGTTGTTATTTGTCCACTCTATACATACATACATATGTATATGTAGATGTATTCTCTTGTGGGCATACTGTGTTATTGTGTAAAATAATCTCTCTTTATGAGTTTATTTCAGTACAAAATTCCCTATGGCAGGAGGCAAGTCATTTCAATTGAAAATATTTCTCAAGTGCAATACGCTTTGGCATGAAATTTTTTTTTTCACATCTACGTGTAGAGTTTAATGCGGTCGTTAAGTGCCACTACTTTTCTTGTTCTTAAGGATTTTATTTGCATTCCAAATTGCATAAAAATCGAAACATTTTTTTGAAGCACTTTTTTCTCTCTTTTTGATTTTTTTTTTTTATAAAAAAAAATTGTTTCTAGGCATTAACGTTACATATTTATTTTCACTTATTTTATTTATGCTTTTATTCGTTATGCTTTGTTTTTGACTTTGTTTTGTTTTTATTTTTTTTTTTTCTAATTTCTTCATGCACGATTGGCNNNNGTTACAGTTCAAATATTCTCATATTCAAATTGCTGCATTTAATGCTTGCTCGGCATATAGATTTCGAATTCATTTCGAATTCATTTCAAATTCATTTCATTTGTATAGGAAACATAATATTTGATCTGATTTAATACATGCTTCTGCAGATGCTTATGCTGATGCTTATGCTAATCATCATAATGATGATGATGATGTCGACAATACGGCAGAGAGACTTTCTTTCTTTATGCGATTAAATAATAGAACAAAAAAATATTATAACTATCGAATAAAATATTTTATTATATTCAATTTATAATAAAGCATAAATAAGCATAATTTTGTATAAAAAAAAATAAAATACAGATAAGGATATTAGAATAGCACAGCTGTACTATGTATACATGAAAAATATGTCATGTATACATGAATATGTCGAGTTTATCGTCATCGGAGATCTTCAAACACGATTGGTTTACTTTACACGCAACGCGTCTACACACAAGACGGACTGAACTTCTACTCCGACTTTGCATGCTATGCCTTGCCTTTTATATCGCGACGTAAACAGTCTGATGAATGTTTTCGTAGAAAAAGGTTTCGGTCTTTGCCTTCTCGAGGATTCCATGAATGTGAACATCGTTGTTTACATTTATTTATGCTTTCATGTTTGTTGTTTTTGTATCTTGTTTACTTTCGTCCCTACAGCGTTGTTGTTGCTTTTCGTTTACTTGTTTATCCCTTTTTCGTTGTACTGATGTTGTTATTTTATTCTTCTTTATTAGCCAATCAAATAAGGCCGTAGTTTTGTTTTTGTAGCTTTTGTTTAACATTTTAATGTTAAACGATGTTACACCATTTCCATTTTTGTTGCAATATATTCAACAATTCTACTGACATTTGTTACCCTTAGAAAACTTAAATAAAACTCTTCAAAAAATGTGCATTTCAGAATATTCGTTAGCTTGGGGATTTTACTTAGACATTTAATAATCAATACCCTGTATTAAGCCGAAATAAGAAATTCTGGGAAAGTGCCATTACATAATATATGAGCATTATGAATAAATTATACTTAAAAATTTATTTATTTATAGTTATACCTACAAGCAATGTCTGATTTTTAGTCATAATTGCCTATTTTACAGGCAAAACATTAATAGCCCATGATATACTAATACGTATAATCACTGCCGATTATTGCCAAAGGAGCACGAAAATCTGCATGATTTTTTACTTGCCAATATAATCATGAATTTATTACTTCAAAAGTCGGAGCAATTTCGGTAAAAGGTTTATCGCCAGTGCGGAAAAACATCCGACCGATTTCAAACAAGCGAGCGCCAACACCTGAAAACTTGCTAATACAAAATGGAAAGCGCCTAAAAATGGGAAAGCCCAAATAATTGCAATCGGTGGCCATCGCGAGATGATTGATTTCTTCCTCTTCAGCAGACCACAACTCGGCGAGTTGTTTGGATGGGGGATCTGGCGGATTTACCGGACGGCTATTAAAAAATTAAAAATTTTGCTTCAAGCTCCAACAATTTAACAACAAAATTTCTGAACATTAAAGGTTTGTTAAAATTGTCAAAGAGTTTGATTAGGTTAAGTAAGGGCGGCTAATTTCTCATTTAGGTCCACAATCAATTCTACTCAGGGATCGACATTTCCAAGAGCAAATCAGTCGAAATTCAAAATAAATTCGTAATTGAAGCAATCTTCTTATTAGACAAACTCGTTTAAAGATGGTCAGGAAGTGACTAAACACACTAAGAAGTTTTTAAAGATTTTATTCAAAAAATGAGGAAATTTTTTTATTTTAATTTTAAAAAACTTCTGCTATTTTTTTTTTTTTTTTTTTTTTTTTTTTTTTTTTTTTTTTTTTTATTTTTCTTTTTCAGCTATAAAGGCTATAACATATATATGTTACATTAGAAATGTTTAAAAAAAAATATCAATAAAAAATGAAAATGCATACAATCCAAGCCAATTAAAGAAAATTTAAGACGGCACAAGCCAATTGAAGTTATGTCTTCTACACTAACCAGTATCGCTTTACATTGAACTACCCAAGTTTGATATCGAAAATTGTGAAATTTCACGACGATTTTTATATTCTATTTTAACATTATCAGTTGTTTTTAATTCTTTTTTTTTAAGGTACCAGATTACCAATAGAAAGCCAGTTAAAATTCAGTTAGGCCAAGCCATCAGCAAATGGGCGTTATCTGCTATGTTATGGCATACTTGTCAACAGAAATAACCGAATTTACGAGCTTCTTTAGCATTAATTTTATTATTAAAATTTGTTCGTACTAGATAGGACAGCGATAATCACCTTGTGAGTTGTGACCATTCCTGTCTACTTCAACCCATTGCCAACGTTTCCAAACGTACACCTTGCATTTAAAAGTTCTTTACACTACCACCGAATTAAATTCGTTTTTTTAACATCGGCCCTCGCGTAAACAAATTAAAAGAATGAATAATCATGTCGGGGAGAAGAAACCTAGGTATACCACAGTGCCACACAAAGAAAGTTTTTGGATTTCGACAACATTTTAACTGAATTCTTGGCTGCAACTCTGGCGGCATTGAAGCTTGCTTGCAACTGCCCTGGCTGAAAACAATAAAAATTAAGATTAATGAAATGGAGGTCAAAAGAAAGTTTCTGAACGGCTAAGAATGAAATCAAAAAGAAGGCTCTCTTTATCTCCTGGTCAGCAATGAGACAAAATTCCTCATGGTCTCACTAATTGAAAACGTAACTGGTCGCCGAACGTACATAGGTCGCGACTAACAAACCAGTAATGCAAAAGGCCGTGAAGGCCTGGGGATGAGGAAGAAGCAGAACCAGCCTGTCATGCAGAAAATACATACGGAATGCCTTCAACCTCCCAATGTACATAAATGAGAGACAAAGGCCCTCTGATACCAAATATTAGAAAAGTAGCGGCGAGAGAAGCAAAATTCTTGTTTGGGAGGTTTTACGATTGACAGAAACTGTACATTTCACTTGGAACAGGCATTCAAGTTCAATTTAGCGAAAAGTTGACACTCAAATAGACGGCGAACTAGTGAGAGCATAACTCTGCTCAACATCCTTAATGAGCAATATGAGACAAGGAAGCTTTAATGGATGAAATAAAAAACAACTCTCAGGTGGCTAAGAAGAAAATTTTCCGGGTCAAAGGAGAGCTGCGTCTGGTCAAACCCTATGCTATTGGTTATAATAAAAATAGCACAAGCTACAGAATCATAGCGATAAAGTGAGTAAAAAGCAAACTTGAAATCAGTCAAATGCAATTGAAAGATGAAGTAAATTTGCAAAAGCCATAACAGCTAATATATATTAGATGTGAAGACTCGGTTCGAAACTGAGGTTCAGATATTTTCAACAAAGGTTGCTGACAAAAGCACGGAGAGTAATAAAATTTGCCATGAAAAAGTTTCTCAAAAATCTGAACGTTTGGAGACGACTTTAAACTGTAAGGTCCCGTTACTCATGTGTAAAATTATACTTACCAACATAAGTGGTGTAAGAAACTAGGTATATCCTAACTTAAGACTGTAATGTCACAATTCTGTTATGTATATGGAGACCAAGAATGGTTATGGAAAAAATCTTGGTTTGACATCTACTCACGTACTTGGCTTGACATCTATTACGAACAGAGTAACTTAAGCTTATCAAGACTTAGTATTTTACTGCCAGCATTTCTAATGATAATTGTAAACACAATTCTCAATCTGACCTACTTGATCACTTGATACTTTGATCTACTTACGTAAATAAGTTAAAATGAAAATCCAGGGTGATTTATTGATAGAGCACATGAAATAATGAAGCGATTTTAGTGTTAAACTTACAGTTTTAATTAAGAACATTACAAGCCTCTAGGCAGGATTACAGCCTGGTTTTCCCACATCATTCACGTGTGTGTGTGCTAATTGTATCCATGTGTGTGGGGAACCTACTGTTTAATATCGACTTCGAACGAAAGATTTAAGAAACTTTTAAGGGAATTTTTATTTCCAGAGTTTTTGGCGAAAGACTTGTTCCCGGCTTAATAAGTCAACACACTAACTACTAGACCATGCTTCTCGTTGCCCTTTAAAGCAATGAATCCAGCTTTTGTGCTTCCAAAGTAGCCCATATTTAAGCAAATTAGATTAGAAAGTAGAAAATCATTGCAAACGATGCTAATTTTTCTCACACTCTATGTCACCTATACAGTGTTAGGAATAAACTACAACGTATAATTAGCCTCTAAAGAATTTACTTTAACCATTGAAATATTTTAACAGTTTCATTAATTCTTTTAAACACCAAAGAGACATGATAACCTTAAAACAAAGCCCACAAAAAATATTGAAAATTTTCCAAAAACAATCATTTGCTCACAATAATTAAAATTTTATTTTTTTAATTTAGAAATTTCAGAAAGAAACAAGTTAATGCTGTGGGCATCACATGACTTAATCCTTACGAAACGTGTGTACTTAAATTCACTGAATTTTTCAAATTTATGATAGCCAAAGAAATTCGTTTTAATAAGACAGACGTGGTAAAGCAGAGATTTTTCTAATTAGTCTAACAAGATTTCAGTCGCCTATAAATGTATATGGATTATAAATAATTTAGTTTTTTGCTTTCTTCTTCTTCTCCTTATTCTTCTTTAAAACTGAGAAAACATAACTACTCTAGCGCCCGATTCATATTCCACTCGGGCAAACGTTAAATTCGCACTCATTTGTGTGAAGCTGTAAACGTGAAGTGAAGTGAAGTGAAGCATAGCATAGCTTAGTAGACAGGAGGGATTTTAAACAGCCTGCTGAGAACATGTGTTTAATTAAAATTTTATGACGTCAATTCTTTTTTTCTTAAACGAACGAAACGAAACAAAACGAAAGACTATAAAAAATCCTTTGCATAGGATTTTAGAACAGCAGGTATAAATCACTAAACAATAAAGTCCATGAAAGAAAATAATCAATAACGAAATGCCCATAAAATCATGTGAATGCCATGTAAAACTATAACAAAACTTTATCCAGGAGTCCGGGTTAAGAGAGAGAGAGAGAGAGGGAGATAGAGAGATATGTTAGAGATGAGTCGCTGTGTTACGAAAATGCCCTACTGCATATAATTGAAAAGTAAATTAAAAATATTCTGCCTATCTGCGAAAACAAAAATTAGAATAAGTTAATGTTATAACGGTTTAATACATCTGTCAAATCTGATTGTAATGTGTATTCTGTCTGTTTTGTTTGTTTTGCCAAATTACACTGACGATCATAGATCTAGAGAAGTTGGCAACAGATTTTTATAGAAAAATCATCTTCAGCGATGATTGCATGCAAAGCATGCCGAAAAAGTCACTTTTAAATGTAAGTCTTGGGCTGGCGGCATCAGTCTTTTAAGACAGACCTGGCCAGGCATTACTGTTAACGGCTTTTTACGACCTTTTAGCTTGAATTATACGATCTGAACACCAATGATAAGGATGGCTTCAAAGGACGGCACCTCACGTCACCACAATTCACTGCCACATTGGATATTATGCTTAAGCAATAGAGTGCACTGACCACCGCGTTTCGGGCATATTAGTCCCGTTTGACTTTTCTGCTTTCAAGCTGGGAGAGAGAGAGTTATCAAACTAAACGAAAAAATGTTGCCTGAACAAATATTTTGGTCGAATCCAGCCTTAAAGCATTAGGTAGGGGGCCGACCTCAAAGAAAATTCGACGGACGCACTTAGGCCACCATGGGGCCCATTGTGATACCAAAATCCATTGTTACTGTATCCACGTCCTGGAACCACTTAGAGCTTCCAATGAAGCGACTCAAACCTATCGATATCAATTTTCGACAAATCGGTTAAATCACCGATATAGTAGGCAACAAGATGTCTCTTCCTCCTTTGACATGGTGCGGGCATGTTCCCAGTAGTGAAGAACAGTCTCTTCCTCCTCCTCATCTCTGCAGCTTCTGCAGAAATTAGTTGCCATGTATTCCAGCAATGCGCCTAGCGTGCACACCCTGGTACTATGCAGTTTTTGTCAGAAATCTGCTGAGAGGAAGCTGCCGAAAAAATATTTTTTTCATATTTTGTTTTTGATGTCTGACCGGGGATACGAACCCTGGCCTTTCGTCTAATAAGCCAACACACTGCCCACTAGACTACAGCGACTTCAACCTTAACCGCAGCCTTTATTGCTAACATTTCCGTCTGGAAAACGCTNNAGTGATATGATAGCCTTTTAGATTCGGTTATACCGATTGACACCGAGTAAATTGCGCTAACAATGGTTCCTCCCAGCTTGGATCCATTAGTAAAGATTTCGATGGAATTCTTTTCGAGGTGAACATCACCATTTCTCCAAACCTCTTTATCTGGAATGGTCGTCCTGAATTTCATATAGTCAATGTCCTTGACATATTTAAATTTCCCCAGGATGCTCGAGTGGCCAGTATCTGATCCACGCCATTGCTCAGTCGCCCAGAGACGCCTGCCAATAAACAGTTAAAGGGTTAACAAACTGTAGTGGTTACTTGAAAAACTTGAAAAAAATTTTTAGCGTCTATCGCATAGCGTTCTATTTAGCTTTTAGTGAAATTTTTTTTCTCTGCTATTTTGTTACTCACTACTGTTGCTATTGATCATAATAATTTCAACAAATTCTTAATACATGCATGCATATGTAGTTCTTATGACACAAAACTACATACTTAGGTATTGTCAAAAGCAAATACGATTAAAAATCCAAATCCATAAAATCCTAATCATTGTGGGGGTGTATGTATGTACATATAATTTAATAACGAGCGATTAATACAAAAATCTGATTTTTTTTTTTTAAATTCAAAATGATTCAAATGTGCAAATACGATTTGAAGATACAACATGTTTGCATATCTATAACCCGGAAGTCTATTAGAAATTTAAATTCTATGTAATTTACATATGAACAGAAATCTACAATATATGATATATGTATGTATGTATGTACATATATGTATCATATCATATGTATGTATGGTATAATACATGACAACTACAGCTGTACCCTTGTAGTTTGCAAAATTATTTTTTAGATTTCTTAGGTTTTTTTTTTGTTTTTTCTTTTTGTTTGTATGTTTTATTTAATGTTTCATTTTTATTTCTGAATTAAAAATTTAAATATTTTTTCTTTTTGTTTTTGTTTTTGTTGTTGTTGTTGTTGTTGTTTTGTTATATGAGGTAATAATTTAACTGTTACTACTTGTATTACACTATCAGGGCTTGGGTGCAAAGTGTTTAGCAAGTTTTTTTTTGTTTGTTTTTTTTTAAATAAATATTTTGACGGAATGCCTGACTGATTGACTGACTGACTAACTGATTATCTGCATTTAACGGCCTCAATGATTGATAGTTTTCTAGAGAAAAATGTTGTATAAATCTTGAATGTTTTTTTTTTGTTAATTTTTATTTTTTTTTATTTTTTGTTTGTTTTTTTTCGTTTCTTCTCTTCATTCGCTATTTATTTATTCACAGCACAATTTGTTAAAATTGTTATGGGCTTTTAATTGCTGAATTTTATTGGAATCGTGAGAAATACGAAATATTTGTGCATAAATTTCTTTGTAACCTATTTCGACTTTAAAAAAAAATGCATAAAATTGGATACGCTTTCAGATGTGTTATCAGTATAGTACGTCAGTATATGTGAAAGCGAGTATTGCATTCTTCGCAACTTTCATCAGCTAATATCTCGAACTATACAGTTAGATTGTAATTTTTTTTGTGGGCGTGGCACTGTAATAGCACACTGAGTGTAAAACCTTATATGCATAAAGGAAACATAAGACATAGGATCAGCATGGACATATAAAATCATTTGGCGAGAAAAAAGCAACAGCAGAAATGCCTACACCCTACCTACTAAACTACGACGCCTTTAACAGCAGCAGAAATATTGGCATTAATTTTACGCAGCTAAAATTAGAATAAGTGATCAGGGGATTTCTATTAAAAATACGAAGATTAGGTAGCAAATAATGAGTTTAGCATTGGCATTCACAAAAGACTTGAGAAGCCCTTTAGAACTTTTCCCGTTTTCTATGCTCTCGTTCTTTTGCCCATAATTTTTTACTAATTTTCGACAACTCATCGTAAGCTTCCCACTTTCACACACTTTTTCTTCCAGGAAGTTATTTACTTTTGAAAAACTCCAAAAATATTTATAGCAAGTTACTTACGTAACAAACATTCTTCAACAGAATTAATTCAGAATTTGATCTCAACTTACTTTACTTAATTGGTCAATCCAACCCTTTAGTTTAAGTGAGGTTTGTGTGTAGCTTGCCTTTTACATGCAAGTTCACTCGGTTCATTCTGTCACTAAGTGTAAGGTAAGCCCCCTTGTCCTGATCCGCTAATGGCGAATTTGAACCACCCCGAGCTTCAGATAAAGTGCCCACATTTCCCACCATGTTCAGATCTCTAAACGATAACATCTGTTCTGAAATAGAGGGCATTTGAATAAAAGGTATTGTACCGATTCCGTTTCCACCAGCTTCTGTAGAAATCATGGTAGTGCAGACCGATTTTGTCAGAGAAACTGCCAACAGCAGTTAATATAGCAGTTAATAATAGCAATTCCCGTTAGAATTCTTGTTAGAATGCAAACCGCTCTCTTATCGAACTCAACTACTTCCTTTGGAAATGTCCACTGCTGGACATAGCAGTTTTAAAATTCGGCATTTAGGTATGTCAGACCACACACGGTTTGTTGAATTTCATGCTGCTTTTCCTATTTTGAAAAGTATTCCCGTAGAAGCGCATATATCCCCTCTATCGTCTTTATATCATACATCTCCGATCTCTTCGTTTCCCTCCTAACCAACCCTTTAATCAGAACAAAAACCTAGCTTCTCACAACAGTTATATTGAGTGTGTTAATTTTATACATGAATGGCAGGACCTACAGTTTAATGTTCGAACGACTGATTTGAAAAACCAATTGACAGCAGTTGACAATTTTACATTTCATTTTGCTCGAAATGTTTGTGCTAGGGGTTGAAGCACATACATGTCTCAATTTGTACTCATTTATTGATTTCATGCAATTTTTACGTGAGCATTTTGATGGCAAATAAGATTAGCAAACTAACCCGAACAAAATTTCGAAACCAAAATGACTTACCCAAGTCAAGGGTATTGAAAAGAAGATGAGAATTTTTTTAATTTAAGTTTGATATTCAATATTCAAGTAGTTCTATGAATCAATCAATCAAACTAAACAAAATTAATTGGAATTCAGATTACTTTGAATTTTGTTAAGCAATAAATCCATCAAATAAACATCAAATTCGCCAATTTATTGATTTAAAGACTATTTTATCAAGCGATATGTGAATCGTTATACACAAAAGTTTAAGAAATCAGCAGGTAAAGAATGGCACATCATAAATTTGTTGTAATTCATTGATTACAAAAAAAAAAAAATCAACTTCAATTAGATTCAAATAAATCCATTCTTTACAAATTAAAATAGAATTGACGGCTTTCAACAGTTTTTTTTCGCATTAATTTTACATATCGATGGAAGAATACTATTCAACTTAATGAAAATGATACTTAGAGATGGTAATTAAATTTTATTTGATCATACTTTTTATCATTTGATCAAATAAATCTCCTTCAGAGCCAGCTTTTTAATTAATTTGATAAAATTGTATTAAAGTATGTGTGAAATTTATTTCTCATACTTCGTGATGACCTAAAAGACTCAGAGTTACCAGAGGTTCAAATAATCAAACTCAGTTCGATGTTTCTACATGATTTTTTCGTGGAACGTATATTATAATAACTTTTGGCTTCTTCTTATTATTCTTTATTTTATATCAGTTTTATTCAACACATTCTTTTTGGCAGCACTGTAGATAATTGGTTTACTGCACAGGGCTTAGGAGAATAGATTTGCTACAGTTGGAGCTAGAAACAAAGCCTCCGTGGTATGGAATTGGGGAAGAACTTTGCTATACTTTCCTTCTTATGATGTAGAGGCAGACTCATTTCCTGCAGGGAGATTTATTACGATCAGAATCAATTCGCAAATGGACATACGATCGCCGTAGTCTAGTAGGTAGTATGTTGGCTTATTAGACGAAAGGTCAGGGTTCGAATCCCCGATCCATCTCAAAAACGAAATATGAAAAAATATTCTTCAGCGACTTCTCTCAGCAGATTCGGCAACTCTGAGAGTAAATAAAAAATTGCATGAAAAGTTTCTCAAAAAAATCTGTCGTCGTGTCGTAAAAATTGAAGTCCCGCCACATACATACATACATACATAATTGGCCATTACAACCCTTCAGTCAGATTAGCGCTAGCTTCTCATACACTTATGTTGTGTGTGCTAATTATAACATGAGTGGCGGACCTACAGTTTAAAAGTCGACTCCGAACGACAGTTTTTTTGAAGACTTTATGGCAATTTTATTTACTCTCAGAGTTTGCAGAAATCTGCTGAGAGGAAGTCGCCGAAGAATATTTTTTTCATATTTCGTTTTTGATGTCTGACCGGGGGATTCGAACCCTGGCCTTTCGTTTAATAAGCCAACACACAACTACCTAGAGCTACGCAACTTCATGTTATAAATTAACCACACAACTAAGTGGATAGAGAAGCTCTAGGCCGTAATCCGAACTGAAGGGTTGTAATGGCAATTATGTATGTACATACGATCCATGACTCAAAGTTAAACCGCGTTCACCACTGGGATAAGTTAAGCGTAGTAATTTATGGTGCGGTCGTAATGGACGGCCTTGCGGTTTCCTAGCTCTGTTCGGCGACGGCAGCTGTGTTTGGAGCATAAACGGTATCCGTGCAAAGTAGCTGTCAGCTAACTTTGGAATAGAGCTCTACGTTATTTGGATTAGTCAAACATTCTCTCTTTTTGTTTGCATTGTTTTAACCCAAAAAAATTAGCGGTTAAAAAAAAATTTCTGAAATAGGTCAAGCCACGAACTATTTGAATCATCTTAAGCTTTTCAATACAGTACGGACACAGAAGGTTCAGAGATAGAATTAATAAATGTAGAAAATACAATACTTAAATTTGTAGCTTCAAGACAAAAAATTAATTTTTTATTTATAATAAAAACAAACTCTACGGCTGGCGTATTTGAGACCTTATAAAGCACTGGATGCAAAAGGTTAGATTTGGATTATCAATAATTGCCCCTGCGATATGAAGAACTTAAAAATAGTCTGGCCATTGGCATGTGCGTTATAGCGGGAAATTCTGTTATCACAATCCTGCGGTCTGAGAGAATTTGATAATCTTCTAGCAACTCGGTGTGGTGAAGAAAGTTAAAGATTGGTGAACGAAATTGCAGAGAGATATATCCAAAGCAAGACATTTAAGGGCATACGTCAAGAGATACTATGTGAAGCTTTACTAGGGAGGTTCATTACATTGACTTCACAAGAGTGGCAGTCAAATTAGTAGAAGAGAGAGCTTACAATTACCAAAGGCAAAATTGGCGATGGACTTCTATCAGGAATCAATCATATGAGTTTACGTTGCCTCAATGGGTTACGATTTCACGTTGGACAGAGTGCGAACTCTGTTTCGAGGAAAAAGAAACTTCATGAAATCGCATTGCACTGGCAATAAATGGCGAATATTGGCTTCCAATATCTCGAAAGTTACTGTTTAATCAGCCTAACTAAATGACTTAACATATCCTCATAAAAAGGAATCCAGAAAAGTTTACGCGAAGGCGGGAGTTAGCAAACAGGAGAAATTTACAAAGAAAGTTGCCACAAAGCGAGTAATTATAAACGAATTCTTTTAAAGTAAATTTAGAATATGAGAATGAAATGCTTAAAGTAGGAAATGCTTAAAAGCAAGGTGCATATATCGCAATAGTTTCATGCTATTTAGTAACAAAAATCAAGATTGCATAAGTTTGAGTGCTACTAAGCGGGGAATTATTATATACGGAGTGCTTATATCCGGGGAATACTGTATACGCAGTGAACGGACAGACGAGAACCGAGAGCTTAGCTCTAAAATCTTAAAAATATGGCGTATGAGAAAGTATTTTTCTTTTGGCATCACACTAATTCTTACTTGTGACTAAAGTGGTATATAAAAGCTTGTCAAATCTGTCATCCGGACTCGAAGCTTAACGACGTTAAAATGAATGACATGGATGCTGTGTAAAAATAGGTGGTAATTATGACTAAAGGATTATAATAGACAATAATGTATGCGTATATGCATGTTTGTAGTTTCACATCTACGGTACACTGCATTATAGGGTATCATAGAGTTGCACATGACCGACTGTCAAATTTTTATTAAAGATCGGAAGAAAGCATTTTATTTCTTAGAAGTTTCTCAATCTTTTTGTTTCTTTCTTTCATAAATTTAATAGGCATTCTGTAAAAGGTTTTTGCCCCCTCTATTAAGCTTAACTGCTACAAAAG
>QOCX01000908.1:0-13733 GCA_005959815.1 Sarcophaga bullata
ACAAAAAAGTTTTCAAATGTCAAAATAATATCCATAATAAATAAATAAATAAATAAACAAAAATATTTAATTTCTTACGCTTTCAATTTGTACACCCTTCCGTTCTCATTAGATTTTCACAAATAGTGTCATTGTCTTGAACTCGTTATGCTTATAAATGAATGAATTCAAGTCTTTCTCAATATTTTGCTCTCCGTCACACTCACAATTTCGTTTCGTATTTCAGCCATGCATTAATAACAGCATTGACACATGCACACGTAATAAGTCTCATAATGTAGTGGTAAATATTAAATGCGAACAAACACATGTACGAGCAATTTTTCAATCACAACGATACTGGTCATGCGTGTGTGAGAGCTTACTTTACTTTTACTCTTTCTCTTTGTCTTTTTTCTCTTTTCTCAAAGAAATGTTAAACATATGTTTACAATGTAAAACAAAAGTTGGCATACAAAAACGTAGTATACACTATTATAAGGTGTAGTAGTATAACAATTAATGTTTTGTGTTATATTTTGTAAACATAATTGTTTTGTGCTTTTTTACAGTTATTATGACGTTTTTCAAGATTTTTGTATTCTTGGTTTTTGGATTCTTTTTATATTAACAGCTGATTGACTTAGAAATGTCATTTTTTAGGATTTTATCTAAGGCAATAAGGTCTTTGAACTGGTCGATCGACAAAGTGGAATGGATTGAACAAGCCCAACTTAGAAGCCACTATACAGATATATACAATGAAGGTTCTGCATAATATCATGCTCTTCCAGTGAATGCTCCAAAACCGCATGATTTCCTATCACATACTCGAAGGCCAAAATATCTTTTGCAGCAATATGTGGTCTTAATATAGGCAGACTAAGCTAAGACGAGTTTAGGGATATAAAATCAAGAAAATCGCAAGATTTTCTATCACATACTCGAGAGACAAAAAGCATATTTTCTAGCCAAAGGGACAATACTTATTCTTAATATGTGTAGACTAAGCTCAAATGAATTCCTGGACATAAAACCACCTTAAAGAATATGCAGGCAATTCAGTGAGTGTCAAATCGTGCTAAGAACTGAAAAACAACTTCAAAACTAAGGCAATAATATGGCAAAAAATATGGATTCTTTTCGTACAACAAACCAAGACTAAAGTTCTCTTGAACACGATGTCTCATACCACATAAAGAAACCAGGCAAATTGATGATCTTTTCCTTGCCATGCAAAATACGTTGAAATATTTGTAAGTGAAACTCGATTGCAGCGGTAAATGCAAAATGTAGCAGTATAGTTAACGAATATGATAATCAAAAGCTAAATAAGATGGTGATGATAATTCAATACTGCCGAAAAAGTAAAATCTTAACTGACAGCAGTAACCATAATTGCTTCAATCTGCCGCATCAAATGCCGTAGTCCTCGTCATTAACAGATAATCATTGATCTACAAGTGCATGATGGGGGCTGGTAAAACCATATGAGAATAAGGGAGAGAATCACTACAACTATCCTGCAGTTAAGCAAGCAAATCAAACAGCAATCACGAGGCAATAGAACCATGAAGATTAAAGAATCTTTGAAATCTTTTTCGACGCTTAGCATATGTTTTTCATTTGGCGTTCTGCAGATGGTATTTTGAAAGAAATACCCTTTGAAAGGTGCTTGATGTTGTAGTGAATAATGTGGTAGAATGCGAGTTTAATTGGAGGATTATGAGAAAGCAGTCAGAGCCAGATGAGCTTACTAGCCAGAATCATTGCAGCACAACAACTGCCGTAATCATATGCAACATAAAATCCCTTAAATCCAAAGTCTGTGTAAGGTGAAGTGGTAAGAAGAGATAAATTACTTCGACAAGTCGTAACTGAAAAGCACTGGAAATGCCTTATACAACTGAAGTTGTGGGAGGCAATCAGTGGCGTAGTTCTGAAGCAATGAAGTATATACCAAAACCGTTGATGAATGGTCTCTCAAAAGTTTTGCTGCCGTATCATCAAAAATAAGATGTTACCATACCATATTTAAATGAAATCCAATATGACAGTTAAGGAACCTGTCAGCAATACTGAAAACTAGAATATAAAAATGGATTTGCGTTAAAGATGCTGGAACCACATTTGGAAGGATTAGTTGACAGGCGGTCAGTTCAGTGCTATAGGCAGGTAATTATTTTCTTTAATTGGTCAGTCTGAAGGAATCAAAAGCCCACAACCGGCACGCTATTCAAGTGAAGTGAAGTTCTGTTTATTAAGGACATTGTTAGATCTCGTTCCAGCTTGTCTGAAGTATAGAAGATTGTGTGTAGTGCTGTTCTTAGTATGGATGTGAAATGTTGTCAATGTTTTAGAGTGGAATCTATACATGTTGGTTGATAGGGGTCAAAACGTAACCGGAAATTACTTTAAACCAGAAATAATAGAGAACAATAGAACCTCTATTTGAAAAATCAGTATTCCAGCTGAAATAATGCTTTACTGCTAGCGAATATTTTTAACTAATAAATCCTTAATTTAAGATCCTTCGTTGTCGTTATAAGTATTATAATATTAACTTACAGCGTACAAAAATTGTTATAAAAAATACTGGGAACTTAAAAAGAAATTCTCCATTTTTTCTTAAATATTCTCTTATACTGTCCAACGAATAAACATAAAAAGGCACCCACAACATTAACATTTTGCTGAAATGAAGACCATGTGACCTGTTTGGTGAATAGGAAAGAAACAAATGCAAACCTAAAGCACAAATAGAGCATAGAGAAAACACCCAATTGGGTGTGTTAAATATAACAACAAATCGTATTATAAGACAACCTTGAAAACGTACACAAAAGTGGTGAAAATATGTCTCTTCTAAACTTTAACTATCAAAGAGAGAGAGAGAGCAAATAGAATTGAAATGAGAGCATAATGTAGGGTTTATTTTGTTAGCAAAATATGGGATGGCTAGAGAGCAAGAGAGAAAGTTGTAATGCTTTGACTTGCGAATAGAGAGCAAACATTTAAAAGAATAATAATGAAACCGGAAAATTGCTTGAGTATATTAACAGTTATTAACTTCTTTTTTGATTGTTCTCTCTTGTATATGTATAGAGAATCATGTGTTTTATAACACAAAGGTTGTGGTTAATTTCTTTTTTAGTAATTCGCCTTTAAATATTTAGGCAATTGCATTTGGGGTTATAGGAGGATATATGGTGAAAGTAGGAAAAAAAAAAATCAGTTGTTATGTGCGGCATGATTTTGAAAACTAGTCTTTTAGCGTCTTTCATACACAACACCACGATGTTGTGTCGTGCGCTGCAAAACTGAAGCAAAAATTTTTTGAAAAAGAATTTTTGAAAACATAAAATAAAATTTGAAAACAAAAAAAAAAAATGAAAAAATTAAAATTAAATGTGTTATAATAAAATTGTATTAAAGAGAAATAAAAAATTTATACAAAAAAAATTTTAAAATAAAGGAAATTAACAGGAAAAGCTTTTGAATAAGAAAAATAATTCATGATTTTGTATTGGTTGGTGGCGAGAGTTAAAGAAAAAAAAAAAAGGAAAGAAGTGTAATGTTGTTGTTTTTATTATTTTTGTTTGTTGTGTTTGTTTGTTTTTTTGTGAAAACATAACTTGTCATGTGTCAACGCAAATGAAAAACCATTTAGCATTTATCATATTTACCACTTACAGCTGGCTGGTCAAAATTATACCCTCACATACATATGTACATACATACGTAGAATGTGTGAACAAGATTACAGGTCATGTTGCATATTGTTAAGTGTGGCGGCATGAGTATGCTTTACAAAAAATCATTTAAACAGTTCCTCAATTGTGGTTCTGCTAGTGTTCGTAATACTACTTGCCTGTGGTGGTTTGTTTGTGTTTTTCCTTCAATTTCGGTTTTCTTTTTTTTTTTGTATTACTTTGGCAAAAAGATTTTCTTTCTTTTTTTGTATCTCACTGTGTGTGGCATTTTGGAAAAAGTGTATACGATTACTGTTTTATGTGGCAAATAGTATTTCGTATCGTGATGTTTTTTGTCTTCTGTTTCTCGTGTTATTGTTAATGCATTCAGAAATATGTTGACAGTTCCAGTCAAATTATAATGAATTTTGGATGACATGATTGAATAAATGAAATGATTTATGAAACCATAATGTATGAATAAAAAAAAAAAGGAATAAATACAAGAAGAAATACAGAAAATAAATAAAGAAATGAAGAAATCATAAATAAAATAAATAACAGAAAAATGTTGAAGTGCTGAAGGCAAAGTAAAGTCAAATTGAAAAGAAAGGAATTTGATAAAAAAAAAAGAATAATATGTTGGAAACATAATAAAAAAAAATACCATAAACCATCTGCTATAAGCTACGAAATAAACAAAAAAAAAAAAAAAAAACACAAAATATTGAAAGGACAAGAATAGCCAACCTCAAACTAATCCTTGACAGGCATAGCAGATTTATTTTCAAATAAAAAAAAAAAAAAAGAAAAACAAAAACACCTGTCAACATCAAATAAACCAAAACAAAATAACAACAAAGCAATTATAAAAAAAGGAGAAAAAATTAAAACTTTTTGCAATTAAAACGAGTAAAACAGTAAAAGCAAATAAAAAAGAAGCATTTTTAATTAAAAGTTTTGCTAAAACTACAACAACAAATGCTATTAGTTTATATGTGTAAAAAAAACAACCACATAAAGGTTTATAAAACAAAAAAATAAATAAAAAGAACTGCCATACAAAACCAGCCATAAGCTGTTCTGTGTTGGAAACTGCAGCAACCACTATTGAAACGGATTAAAGTAACAACAACAAAAAATAAATATTTTTATCAACAAAGTTCTAACCAAAAGTAACAGCAATTAACAACACAGCAACCAATAACACAATACAATCGTTTTTTTTTTGTGTTATTCCGTTATTTACATCAAAAGGAAAATATGATGTTTGTGTTGCATTATACTTATACCTTATACAGGCTCTTTTAAATTTGAATTTATTATTCAAATGCAAATTTAAAAACTGAAATCAAAATAAATTTGAATATTTAGGAAATATTGCTAAAGGTTAACAATTAAAAGCAAATGATGAATATTATTAACTGGGCTTTATCTCTTGTTTACAGGCTCACTGCAGTCGATTCTTTTGAAAACAATTTCTTTTACCAATACTCAGGGCATAGCATTGTATTGCACTACGGAATAGGAGTTCAAGTAGGAGGCAAGTTGGTCTGTAGTTATTATAGTTTTTTGTTGATCAGAGGTGCACTTTTGTCACATTTTTTTTAATTGGTCCTTTCAACCTTTTAGTCAGGATTACAAGACAGCTTCTCACAACCACTTAATTTAATACATGAGCGGCGGGATCTACAGTTTAAAATCGACTGCGAAAGACAGATTCTTTTTTTAAGAAACTTTTCATGGCAAATTTTTTATTTATTCTCACATTTTTTGTCAGAAATCTCAACAGATTTCTTAGTCGCCGAAGAATTATTTTTTTATGCTTCGTTTTGTTTGAGATATCAGAGCTGGGGTTTAAAGTCGATGACACTATTCTAGCTAAGTTACGTTTTCTTTGTTGTGGGGCTTGTCGGCGACGATTGTGCGAGAATGTAAGTGCCAAGAGATCTTTCTAAGGAAACACCAGCTCTAGACGTTAAGATGCCGAACTGCCGAATCCCTAAGTAAGCATAGATGAGGCAGCACCAAGCACACAGCAATATGGAACGTGGAAACGGGGCGCGGTGCGTGGCGCCGGCCCCGCTATGATGAGATATAAACGTATTCCCTCCATTTACCAGTCTTTTCAGACTGATCACAGTAAGTGTTGTCCTTCAAAGCTTTTTTTTTTCTTATTTAAAACCCACTTGATCTCAGAGATATGAATTACTGGAAATGCTTTATCGTCGTCATAAATTTGCAATTTTTATAGAATTTCGTGGAAAAAAGTCTTTTTTCTCTTTAACTTCACTTACTCACTAGGGGTTCAATGATGGTAAGTGATTTATTGTGTAAGGCTAGAGCAAAATTACGGCACAAATCGCGCTATGTGTGGAAAAAGACCAGATTCTAGCTACGATCGTGAGTACCTTTGAGCTGAGTATGTGGGCAACGAGGTAATACCGTAGTTTTTCCAACTAAAGTGTCAAAAAAAAATGACAAAACAGTGACAAAAATCAATCAAAGGGAAGAACGCTCATATATGTAGACGTGAAACTTGATATTGGATGAACCCATGGGAATGAAAATCAGCTTCGTTTGAGATACTGATTTCATTCAAAAAAACCATTCGATTATTATTCAATGAAACTAGTGAGTTATCGAGATGGCTGGTGACATTAATATGAAATGCGATTTACTGAATAACATATTTAATCAGTTTCCTACAATGTTTGCACCAACAGTGTCTTTTTATCCCCTCTTTGAAGATATTAACTCATAGGCATGCAGGTATATCAGTCGTTAACGTTTCTGATAACATGTTGTCGATCAAAATCCTTGCCTTTCTTTTATTTATTTGCAATTGGTCTTGTTTCGATCCAAAAACTTATGTTTTACGAATTAAACTTCATCATAGGAAATGGCTGCAAAGGTAAGGTTTGTAGGTTAAAAAATACCTACCAATTGCTGAATATTTTCTGCCTGCAGCATTCCATAGGTATCAACAACTAACGTTCGTTGACTTAAAGTTTTCCTCTTACTTTAAGCTCCTTTAAAAACTTTGTCAAAAAATATCTTTTCATTCTCCTTATTATTTATTTTCTTTGTTAAAAATCTTTTTTTTTCTTCCCCCAAAGCCTAAGCAGGCCGATTGTTGTTCACTGTGGGAAGCAGCGATTATTAAGAAAAATTCTTTCTCACAAGGTGGCCTTCTATAGACGTTTCATTGAACTCCGTGGGAGGCTTATTGTTAATTATTTTGTTATTATTATTGTTAATTATTGATTTATTATTTCATAAATATGAAAATCAATCTTTCTTCTTCTGTATTACTTGGGTTTGTTATTGAACATATTAGCTAATGTTGGAATAGAAGAGTTAAAGTTTTATAAGACATGAAAGAATGCCTGAATTTGAAGTGAAATGTAACCTTGGTTACATGACACAGTTATCGATACTCTTTTAACCCTATTAGCCTTTAATATGATGATGTTTAATAGTTAGCATGGTATTCATCGAAGAGGTTGAACTGGATTCTGTGTTCTGGTTTCATTTAATCGGGGGTTTTTTTTAACATTTTCTGCAGCAAGAAGTAAACTACAGCTAGGCGTAGAAAATATGAAAATCATGGTTAAAATCCGAAAGCGGACATAAAAGATATTCATCATGCAATCAATAATGTATTCAAAATAGCAGAGAACTTTAGGTTGCATCACATCTAGAAAAAACGTTGGAGTCAATGATCAAAGGTTCCTACTAATAAACCCAATTCGACAACCCTATACAGATTGAAATTTCCTATCAGCCTAGAACCTGCTAAAATAGATCAAGACACTGCTTAGTTGAAAAATCTTGACTACTGCCATTGAGACAAAAACTAAAAAAGAACAAAAACGATGGGGGAAGTTGTTTTGTAACTTTATTTCCTGAAGGAAGCAAAGAATAATAAGTAGGGCTTCAGTTATATCGTGAAGTTATGAGTTATAATGTAGACATCGTCTACTTAGTAACTTCACTTAGGCTGTCATGCAGATCCTTACATAAAATACCTCTGTAATCCCAAATTGTCCTAGATATCATAGAGTACAGGAGTATGTTTGAAAGGAGCTTAGAGAAAACACTACATTTCAAGACCGTCTGAGATTTTATGTCTTAGTGAAGATAGAGTCAGAAGCTGTTGACGTTATTTTTCAAATGCCGAAAGAAGCATTAAAGTATCTTGGCATGTTGTGTTCAAAATCTATTTGATGGCTTCTCAACCGCATGTGAAAGAGACTGGAGCTGTTAATTGGTAATAGAACACTATCAGAATAAAGGGCCTGGTCTGAGAATTCTGAGTGATTAGTGAAGATAGAGTCAAAAAATATTGATGTTATTTTCAAATGCCGAAAGAATCTTTAAAGTGTCTTGGCATGTTGTGTTTAAAATCTATTTGACGGCTTCTCAACCGCATGTGAAAGAGGGTGGAGGTGTTAAAGACCAGCCCAGATATTTCGAACGAAACGAAATAGGAAATAATATTTCTTCGGCACATTTCCTCTCAGCAGATTTCTGGCCAAGTCCTGAGAGTAAATAAAATTGTTCAAAATCCTGTTGTTCGGAATCGACTTTAAATTGTAGACCCCGCTGCTCATGGGTAAAATTAACTTACACAACATGGGTGGTGTGAGGAACTAGGTCGTTATCCTGACTAAGGAGTTGTAATGACCAGTTAAGTAAGCAAAAAAGTTCTACAAAAGCATTTTACTTGAAATAAATCGTACTCTAGCCTCAAACTGTTGAAAATGAAACTCAAACTTTAATAACCCTATACACTTATGCTATATATATAGCAGAATTTTATGATTTTATTTATTGATTTATATTGTAATGTATTGTAGTTTACCACTATCTATACATATTTATACATAGAATATCTCTTAAATCCATTTGAGTGTTAATATGTAACATTTTTGTTCGTTTTCTTTTTCATTGTTTTGGTTTTTAGTTTTGTTTTAACATGTTTTTGTTGCATATTGTGACATACATTTAATTAGATTTCTATGTTTTTATCATAAGTTTTATTTCAAATATTTTTTTTTCTATCTTGCTTCTAAATATTTCAAATGGGTTATCTTGTTTGTCAATTAAATATTTATGTCCGGCATAGTAACCGGATATATCGTATATGGTCAGCTCAATAGGAAATTGGTTGTACTCATGCCATGCCATTTGGCAAATGGCAGTTCAATATGCATGCAATTTTACTTTTTTTTTATTTTCTACAGGAAATCTTTAAATTGAATGTATATTCAGCAGTAAATACAAATACAAATAAAATAAATATAATCGCTGTGAAGTGAGGATATTGAAAAACAAGTAAAAAAAAAAAACGAATGGAAATTGTATTTGCATACAGAAAAGAAAATGTGATATGAAAAGGAAACTACAAGGATTTTTTAATATTTATGCCAACACAAAAAAACAGTTAAGCGTTTAAGACTTTAGATATGGAGACTTTTCGATTGCAACCCTTAAATCTTAGGCCTTACAATTACATATCCGGGTTTGTACAGGAAAATGTAAGAAAAACGGGTGTCACATAGCAAAGTGTAAGAAAATGGACCTCAAGTGTAAAGTCTATTAATCACGACAGATTTTTGAAGAACTTTTCATAGCAATTTTATTTTTTCTCTCTCAGAAAGTTTTGTGCCAGAAAAATGCTTAAAGTCTTTGTTATGTATTTGAGCCAGAGGTTGAACCACGGGCTTTTGTCTAAAAAATCAGCTGATCTTCTACTAGGCTATAGAGACTTAATGTATTATGTCGAGAAATAATTAACATAAGATCGATAGGGCAGCCATTAGGTCTTTAATTGTTGACCCTATTCGTAAAATGGCAACGCTACCCCCTTACCACAATGTACCGAATTTATTTCATACCCTAAAACTTTTTAATATTAAGGCGATTAAATTTAATACCAAAAAATCCTGTATTTAATTTAAAAAATTATTACCTTTTAAAAAATTTCAATTGTTCACGGTTTACTTATACCTACAAAACCTTTTTGAAAGTAAGTAATCGCCTTAGCTGGCCATTTAATTTAATAATTTTACACGCATTTTTTCGTTTTTATTATTATTTTTTAATTAAATTTAACTCAGCCATAAATAAAAATATAAATTATTTGCTTATAATCGTTATGTTCAATTAAATTTATTACAATACACGCACACATACACACACACACACTGTATTGTTCACTGTATTATGTACGACTATACTTTGGTGACATGAATGTTAAATTATTTCAATAACTTAAATTAACATTACACTCACAGAGAGATAGAGAAAGAGAGAGAAAGAGAGAGAGAGAGAGAGATTAAGTAACTGCATAAAATAATAACAAAATTATTATAATTAACACTGCAATTATATGTGTAAGCGTGCACAGAGAGGACAGACGGACAATAATCTGCTGCAATTTTTTAATTGAAAAAAATGGCACAGAAATATTAACAAAAATCTTACAAAAAAAGCTTGTTTGGTCAAAGAAATTTTTGTAAAAATTTTTTAAATTAAAATTTGAAATTAAATGTTAATGAAAAATGAAAAAGGATTTTCAAGGATTTTAAAAGCAACTTTTTTTTTTAATAAAAACTCATTATTTATTGCAGCGCCTGTAATTGATCGTTGATAATTTAAAACTTTTCAGCCAAGCTTTTTGTTTTTTCGCTATTTCTTGAGAAATGCATGTAGTCTGGTATTGTCGCAATGAAACAATGCGTTATTTTAGAGCATTTTAATTAAATGTTTTTGCTTTAAATTATTGACACCAAAGATCAAAATGAATCGTATGATTAGGTTGCAGAAGCTTATATCGCATAGCATACAATTTTCTTCCGATCCAAACAGATACACAACATGACCTTTGTTAGCATAAAATCAGGTCTCTAAACATTATCCCTGAATCATAACATATTGCTGGCTGGCATAAAAATAAACTATACAATCTGAATGTACAAGGTCTGGCCTTTATAGTGGATGCCTCAGTTTCTACCGGGTTAGCATTTGTGCGTATATCATGTCAGGACAATACATTTCTCCAATTATTTCACAAATCCAGCATAACCTTCCTTGGTCTCATGTCTTCATTCTTAAATACACTAGCTCGTATGATATTCGACTACCGCATTTACTTTCTTAACTTAATCAGTCATTACAACCATTTAGTCAGGCTTATCTGCTTCTGCCACCCATATTGTGTTTGCTAATTTTATCCACGACTACCAGCGACAGATTTTTGAGAAGGTTTTTGTGGCAATTTTTACTTAATCTCCGAGAAGTTGCCAAACAAAATATTTTTCCATTTTGTTCATCATGTCTGAGTCTGTGGTTAAACAATGGATTTTCTTGTAATAAGCCAACCCACTATTCTACGGCGACCGTGGATACATTGCTTTAAAAAAGTGATACATTTCAGCTCTTATATTTACGCAATAGATTTGCGTTTGCAAACGCACCACGCTTCACTCTGTTTCGTTCATGATCTTTTTCGCAACATATTGGTGGCCGTACACTTTTGTTCGCTTGCAATCCATAGTTTCTCAAATTCTTGGCTTTCATTCCATGTTGAAGCAAAGCTAATCCATGTGACAGCCAAAAATCGAGTTTCTTTGTGTATTCAGCTTCCTTAAAAGGGTTGATAACCGCTTGCCACCAAAAATGTCCATAGTGTTTGTGTAACGATCTTTCTCAATTTTTTTCATGTTTTGTTAGCTTTTTAGGGATTGGTCAAGCCATTGCAATATCAGTTCGAATATGAGCACAGCATTTCGCTGTTGATTTGAGAGCAACAGCCTCGTCACCGCAAATATTCACCAAATTTTTTCAAGAGCCTGCATCACATTCTTCCTTCTTTTTCTAACAGTATAGCCAAATATGTCGGTAATGTTCAAAATTTTTGGTCACTTTTAAGCCAAGATAACTATTCACTGAATAATGCAGGTCTTCTAGCTAAAGGAAGAGTTTCAAACTACCAGAGATACCATCTATCGAAAGCATTGTTTTGTAAAGTCAAATTTCCCATAGTACTAGTTCAGCCTTAAATAATGCACTCATCATGTAAAATATTTATTTTAATTATTATTATTATTATTATTGTTATTGTTATTGTAATATTTCTTTTTTTTAATTTATTTTATTTTACTCATAAAAATCCAACATAATCACACTAAATTTTAGCCATAAATTATTCAAAATAAAAGCATTCTATGATGCTTTAATAAATCACAGGGTATAAGTGTACTGAAAACAATTTTCCTGTCCTAGTCTACCTACACAACCATAGAATAATATTGTAATTAAAATTATTTTCATTGAATGAATCTTTGTTTATTTCGTTTACATTTGCTTGCAAACGTATGTATAATATAATGGTAGTTGGTAGTTTGTAGTTGGTAGTTGTTGGTAGCTGGCAGTAAAGCCATTCATTAAATTCACTTCACTGTCATTTAGTTTTGAATACCTTAATTATGGTTCACTTGTTTAATGTTGTCATTGGCTTCCGTTTGTTGTTTCGTCTTGCATGTGAGTTTTATATGGACATTATAGTATCCTCTACATACATACATACATACATACATACATACATACATATATATTTGATTTCTATGTATGTCAGCATTTTGTATGATACACGCTAGCATTTTATTAAGCCTACTTCATGGTCCATTTATTGTGTTTGTATTTGCTGTTAATGTTTGTTGTCAATTAAACTGAAATAGGATTTACGAAAAGGGATTATAATGGTGTCAATACAAAGCGAAAAATGCTAAAGACAAGACTGAAAAAATAAAATTAAATTAAATTAAATTAAATAAAATAAAATAATATGAGATATCGTATAAATGGTTTATAAAAACATAACACACAAGGAGAGGAGAGAGATAGAGAGAGAGAGAAAGATGGCTAATGTGTAAACTTAACTGCTTTCACAATTAAAAAAAATTTTTTTTATAATTATTCCATTGTTGAGTAATTTAATTAAAGCTAAAATTTAAATAAAAATTTATTTAGATTGTTTTTAAAACAGTTTTTATTATTAGAATCGAGCAACTCTATCAATCATTGCGTTCGAGAGAGAAAACAAAGTCTTTTTTGTAGTAGTTGTGTATGGTAAAGCATTAAAACAAGGACTAAAGGGCTTCTATTAAATGTTCTGCAACAATGTACATACAACAGGTCTTCCAATCTAAAAATATGAAATTTTTAATTATTAAATCGTAATCGATTATCCATTTAAATGCTTTAAAATATGGATGTTGAAGGTCTGTCAGCTGTTAAATATCTTTCATGCAATGCGAGTTCACTTGTTATTTTGCAAAAGGCCATTCAATATATGGATTCCCTTAAACGCTTAAAAGTAATTAAAACTTCCAATGCAATAAATAATTAAAATAGTGACAGTTTTAAGGCATTATGGCGTTTTACTAATCGCTATAATCGACCTACAGTATAAGGAAAATAGGTAAAAGTATAAAGAAATCGAAGGGACTGAAAGGCTTTGATCAGGCCGTTGCACTGAGAGCTTATTGCAGTCTCTTTTGTCGAAAATATTTCTTTCGGTGATTTCCTCTCAGTCTTCTTCCGGCAAAAACTCAGATTTGTTTGGAGTCGGCATTAACTTCAAGGTCCTACCACTCAGGAATAAAAGTAACACACAACATAAGTGATGGCATTAGTAAGGTTGTAATCCTGACTAAAGGGCTGCAAAAGCCACAAATATTATCTGGGTATGTCCATTCTTCCGGAAGTACCATTATCCTTAATTCAGAGCCTTATATCCGCATAATATCCGGAATTATAAGGGGGCACTTAATATATATGGCTGAACAATAAGTTGTGTCAGTAAACTTTTGCCATGCAGCACTGAACTTTAGAATTTTCTAAAGGAAAATTAATTCAATTACGTTTTGTGTGCCAGTATTTATATTTACATTATTATGATAATTTTTTTAGAATGTGAAAGAAATAAAAATCTAATAGAAGATCCCATTGTACATGGCGAATGCATTACAATTTCCTAGCTAAGCTAGCTCG
>QOCX01000908.1:13748-24835 GCA_005959815.1 Sarcophaga bullata
CCGGCTTATAAAAGATATGTGAGGTAACATTTTGTTGTAATTGAATGCAGCTACTGACCATTTGTTCATTCTATTTCGTTTATAATTAATGGTAAGCCACAGGCTGTAATCGCCGTAGTCTAGTAGGTAGTGTGTTGGCTTATTAGATAAAAGGCCAGGATTCAGGTCAGACATCAAAAAGGAAATATGAAAAAATATTTCTACGGCGACTTCTTCTCAGCAGATTTCTGGCAAAAACTCTGAGAGTAAATAAAATTGCTATGAAAAGTTTCTTAAAAATCTGTAGTTCGGAATCGACTTTAAACTGTAGGTCCCGCCACTCATGTATAAAATTAACACACATAGAGTATAACTGGTGTGAGAAGGCAGGCCGTAATCCTGACTGAAGGATTGTAATGGCCAATTATGTATGTACTTAAGCTTAGCAGATTTCTGGCAAAAACTCTGAAAAAAGATTTTCAAAAATTTATCGTTCGGCCTTAGACTGTAGGTCCCGCCACTTAGACTGTAAGACCCGCCACTCATGTATAAAATTAACACACACACACAACATAAGTGCTATGAGAAGCTAGATGGTAATCCTTACTGAAGGATGGTAATGGCCAATTATTTAAACTAAACAGACTAGATCAATGCACTAGGTTGTAACCAATTCCCTACCTATTTCACTAATGATATACAGAAATAGGGATTGTGGTGTCAATAATATGTTTGCTGAACACTGCTAAGGTTCACCTTGTCATATGTGTTCCATTGTTCATTGCCCCCTACTGCCGAAATGATACAATTTCTTTGTATTTCATTAAAAATTCTTCTTAATTTCTTTTGCCACTAGTATTAATTGGAATATATTTCTATGGCCTTTAGTTTTCTAATTAAATATGAATTAATATGTGATGCATTTTAAAAAATCAGAATATTTATAAAATTAATAAGAATAATTAATATTTATTTAATATTTCTCTTTTTTTTTTCATTATTGATTTGAACTTTTTTATGCCGTTTAAACCGACCACAGAACCATTAACCAATTGGTAATTTAATATAAATTATCTCGTTTGAATAAAACATAAACAGAATTAATTATAAAACTTAAACGAGTTAAACAAAGACTAAAGCCTAAAAATACCATTTAAAATATGATATGCAATAAAACCAAATTATTATTATTATTGTTATTATTGTTATTATTAAAATACTTTATTTACAATACAATACAATACAACAACAACAAGATAATTTATATTTAAAATTTTAATAATTTTCTGTTTATGAATACCATATGACACACGGTATAATTAAAATGGAAAAGTATAAACGGAATAAATGAAACAGGATTTACGAAATTAATTATGAAACATTATTTTCAACGAAATAATGAAAGGTTTACATTAATACAAACATAAGTAAACCGTAGTATTACATGCACGTTTTGGCACAATAATATTGAAATCTTAAAAGGAAATAGAAATACATTATGAAGACATATTAAGTTTCCTAGGCTAGGCCATAAAGCACACAACCAACAGCCATCAAAAATTATGAAGAGCATGCAGACAACAAACAGTAAATGACAGAGAAAAATATAATTTATAACGCATATTAAATTATACAAATAATATGGTATGTTATGTACTCTCTCTCTCTCTCTCTCTCTCTCTCTCTCTCTCTCTCTCCGCTCCATACCAGCTAAACTACTCCTTATGTTCCGTACGACCGCTCCTTAACAAATTCCACTGGCCTGGGCCAAGCTTACAACGGAAAAGTTTAATCAAATAATTTTTGCTTTATTTTATTATACAACATCCCCCTCCTCCCCCCACTACACACACTCTTCATACGATATATATCCTTAGAGAGGCACGCATGAAACCCATGCAAATAAATGTGGTAAACGCTATAGGTCCATACCCCATATGCTAGTCTAAGCTATACAACCACCTCCCCATTCACAGCCAACATCTCTGTTGGATTCATTGGGAAAAGACTTGCAAGTCTTTATCAGACATGTTGGTGGTGTTGAGGTTATTTTTTTGTTTTTTGTTTTGTTTTTGGTGCCTGCCAACTTGACTCAGACAACAAAAATGAAATTAACACACTTTATGTGTACAATATATTTTTGGAGACTATAATCCCTCCAGTCTAATTCATTCCATACTTGGCTTAAGTTGTTACAGACAGACAGACAGACAGACAGACAGACAAACAAGCAAACAAACAAACAAAATATACAGACAAACAATCATACATAAGGCTAGATTGTCTTAAATTATGTAGAAAAATGTGCCTTTAGCAACCAACACACACACACATTATAAGAGTAGCAGCAGCATGAGAGTAAGGGCATAAAACCGACTGTAGAAAGACAGTAGAAAAAAACCCAAAACAGAGAACAAAATAAATATGTAATGTTACACACACACACGTGCAAACAAAAGCAAGTTATTTTCCAATTACTTTACTTCCGTCATTTGCACATAAAACGAAATCTATGTGAATATTATACAGTAGAGTTATGACAAAATAGGGAAGAAAAGTTGAAAATTACAGTTAGTTTGCTAAGAAAATTAAACAAGAAATTTGATGGCTAGTCTAGTAGGCAGTGTGTTGGCTTATTAGACACGTGCAAGTCTTCATGTAAACAATGGGGTGCTGAAAGTGCCAATGAAGCATACAAAATCTGAAAAAGAGAAACACATTACCTACTAGACTACAAGGACTTTAGTCCAGGACAATATTATTTCTTTTATTGTTATTAGATACGAGATCATGCAGCATTCTGAAGCCTTTATTTTCTGTTGTACCTAACTACTCTATAAATTGTTTAGCTAATCCTAAAGGTCACTAAGAGATACGAAACTTTAATGGTAGAAATCTCTCTTCAATTGAACCACTAACCCTCCCTATGTACGTATATACATACATAATGAGTCGCTACAAAAATCTGTCCCAGCTTCTCAAATCAAAGATGTTGTGTGTGTTCATTCATACATCAGTAAAGGGGCCTATAGTTTAAAGTGGACTCCGAATGATAGATTTTTCAGAAACTTTTCATGACAATTTTATTTATTTCAGGAGTTTTTGCTAAAAATCTGCTGAAAGGAAGCAGCTGAAGAAATATTTTTTCATGTTTCGTTTTGTTGGTGATGTTTGAGCTGGAGTTTGAAAACGTGTTCAATACACTACCTACTAGACTAAGGCGGCAACTATTCCTTCTATTATTATTATTGAATACGAGATCATGCAGCAGTCTGGAAGCTTATATTTTCTGTTGTACCTATCTATTGAATAGATCGTTTAGATGATCCCAATGAATGGTGAAAATTTCCCCCTTTGAAACACTAAGCCTTCCTGTACACTTCCATTTCAATTCGCTTTCGCATACATAATCGATTGAATGGTGAATCGCACAATATATTGCAAAGGGAATTCAATATTTAATCACACTATGAAACTCCATTGAAGGATTACAACACTTACTCTTTCCTTTCTATTCCTAGTTCCAAAAAAACCAAGAGTAAGTGCTATAACCAGAGTTAATTCCGATGTTTCTGGTGTCTGTAGACTTTATCTGCAAACATTCTACTTTCTATATGCTCTCATCTGTAGATACTCTTCTTCTTTATTTGGCCCACAAAAATCCCCTAGTAGTTTGAAGTCCAGTCTGCTGCTGCCTAAGGATATAAAAGCAATTAAAAATTTTCCAACATTTTCTTAAATTAGTACGTTTGTTTCTTTTGCTCCGTTAGTACTTATTTCCATTACATACACTGTTTTTGTTGTGAAAGAATATTTTTTGCACCACAACTACCATCCCAGACATCAATAAATCCATATTGTACCATATCATATTTAAATTTACATACAAACACTCGAATTTTACATGTAAATTTAAATGTATACTAACCCCACTCATTTACACTTACACTCCTACAAGAAACACAGACACACACACACTCACACCCACTAATACATACAGTGTATCTTAACAAAACATTTAAAATACAGATTTTGTTTTTGTTTTGTTTCTTTTTTCGTGTACATGACTCGTCATTTTATACACGGGTAGGGTAGGTACATACTAATCAAATGCGGCTTTATGTAAGAAGTGTTATTAAACAAATATGTTTATTTACATGTTAAAGTGTATGTATATACGAATATGTATGTATGTGTATGTGTGTATATATATCACTGTTTTATTTTCTGTCTTATGATAACC
Source organism: Sarcophaga bullata (assembly GCA_005959815.1). Lineage (NCBI taxonomy): Eukaryota > Metazoa > Arthropoda > Insecta > Diptera > Sarcophagidae > Sarcophaga > Sarcophaga bullata. The sequence goes on from QOCX01000908.1 coordinate 17,971, forward strand.
AATTTTTTGCTTTCTTACTTTTCCTGGCTGATAAACATATAAATGAGTTGTGAAAACATATACACACGATACAATATTGTATACAATTTGCTTTCTTACTTGCTTCATATGTATGGGTTAATAAATGTATATTTTCAGTATTTGGGGGTGTGTGTGCGTGTGTGTCTTATAATTGTATATATTCTTGAAAGTCGACCGCTATAGTTTTACCTTTCAAAAATGCGAGAGTCTTGTGAAAAGGATGGTTCAGCTAGATTTTGCTAAATTTTCAATTTTAAGGGTGTTTCAGGTAAAACCATAAAAAAAGTTTTGCATTTGCAGTAATATTTCATTCATACAATCCTTCAGTCAAGATTAGAATCTAGCTTCTCATATTTCATTCAAGGATGTTAAAAACTAAGATAAAAAAAATCTCCGCCCATCATGTCACGAACAGTTGCATCTGGATACAAGAGGTGAGAAAGTCTCATGCTTCTGCGAAGCTTCTGAAGAAGCCATGAATCTAAATAGGACAGTAGCCCGTGATAAGTAAAATAATGCAGAATGCCACGCTATTTAAGCACAGACAAAGACAACCAGTCGCCTTCTACAACTTCGAGTTCAGCAATTTTGCAAGTACCTACCTACTGCCATCGAAGTTAGAGCTTCCTATAAAACGACCGGAGAATATGTAGTTCCACTGAATTAATCTGATCATCTAGTACAGATCATGAGCTCCATATGTCTCTGGTCAGACTATCAGCATCAGTTTTCTATGTCGTAGAACCCATGTAGAAGTTAGCTTTGAATGATCAGAAGTTTGCCTGAGAAAACCTTGGCATTAATGTACGGAAACGAACGTCAGGGAACGTCATTCAACAACTTCAGCAGAGTTCAACAATATTCAATATTCAGTCTTCCTTCCAATTGCAATCCAAGTTGAATGATCAGAAATTTCTCTGAGAAGACTTCGGGATTCATGTATGGCAACGAACGTAACAGTGACTTAAGGTGATCTGGCTTGTACAGTAAGAGATTTTCAGGGACGAGCCATGTCCTAGGCCTTGAAAATTCTACAGTGGCTAGACAGCCTATATGTAAGTTTAATTTCAAAGCTCTTCACATATATTCAATAGCCTACTCCGTCTAGCATTACAAAACCTTGGCATAAACCTCAGAGTTTCTAGCGCAAACTTTCGGATATTCAGACCAGAAGTTCTTAAATGAAATTCTAACATGAAATTTCCTACTTCATTGGGAACTTAAAGGCAAAATGACTGGAAAACATTGTAGTGGATAGACAGCCTATGCAAAAGTGTAATTTCAGGGCCCCAAAGTTTCTACCGCAAACTTTCGGATATTCAGACCAGAAGTTCTTAAATGAAATTCTAACATAAAATTTCCTATTCATAGAGTTATAAGGGACCATATTAACGACACTGATGTGTCTATATTGTTGCTGAATTGGATCAGGATTTAAATGGATTGAGCCTTACTGCCAACGGCTTAGTCTTTTACGTCAGGAGTAAATCACACTTTATAGAGAAGCCTCATGTCCATATCTTGTTATTTTTAATAACTGAAGAGTTATCATCCACCCCTCGTATAATAACAACAGATTTTTCTTTCCTTTTTGTTTCCTTTCCACGTATATTTTTCCTACTTTCTTAACAGCTGCTCTTGCTGCTGTTACTGTTGTTGATGTTTTTCACATTTTCTTAACGTATTTTCGAAAGTTGACGATAAAACCTCATCTGCATAAATATTGTATGTGTTATTGGGGTTAAAACGACATACAAAATTCATATACATACATACACAATATAGGGTAACATGCAGCAAATATAAGCCATAAGACACACAAGATATTGTTATTGTTGCTGCTGTTGCTGTTGTAGTTATGTTATGTTGTTAGTTTGTTGTCGTAATCAACAACATAGTTTTGTGAAATTGAACTGTAGAGAGATTTCACTTTGAAATCTTACCTTGAAAACAAATATTAACACGGTGAAAATTTAATATTAACAAGTGGCTAATGTGCACGAGGGGGGGGGGGTGGGTGTATTGTAGAGAAGAAATTTAATTCTGTGTTGGAATATAAGGTGGTTTGTGTAATGGAATGACTTTCACTGTAAAAACTTATGCAACGTTTATTAAGGAAAAGTGTTAAGCGGATGTGTGGTGTGTGTGTGTGTGTGTGTGTTGTATAAATTATTAAGCATGTGTATGAGTATAATAAGTATGTTTAAGTTTGTAAAACTTTTACTTCAAAATGACTTTGTTGTTGTAAAAGTTTATTGGGATTAAAATAATTTGAAGAAAAAAAAAAACGAGAAAAAAAAGAACAAAAATGTGGAGTTACTGAATAAATATTTCATCGTCATAAATATTTTCCTTTTAGTAAATAAAACATTTCTTTGTAAAATATTTCATGTTTAAGTGATGCTGTAAATATTTTGAACAGTTTTTTTGCATTTCAATTAGAAAAACAAAGAAAAAATTTTTTTCAATTCCTTTCTTTTTTCTTTTTTTTTCTTTTTACTTCCTTGAAATGAAATGTTTTGACATATCCAGCAACACATCAAGCAGAAAACTGTTGTCATTTTTTCCAAGTCTATTAACATAAAAATTTCTAAGAAAATTCTGCCACTGGAAACTGTTTATTTACTCTTAATGGTATTTGCCTTGAACACCACTACTAATGTAGTAGCCGCCTGTGGCTGTTGCAGCATCATAATAAACAATAAAGAAATACTCAGTGACCAGTAAATTTTATTATTTTTTTTTATTTTTTTTCTGGTTATATTTTCCATCAAATTGTATTACACACGAGTAGTCACGGCATCTGTTCTGTTGTAGCCTTTCTTTGATGTTAAACATCAATGGCAGTCAACATTTGTAGCATTAGCTACAGAAATATTCTTGGAATGTATGTGTGTAGTATTTATATAGGAAGGGATATATTTTATCTTTTGATTTGTTAAAAGTAAGGAATACATATGTTTGTGATAAAGGAAAACATATGAAAAGTAGAAGCTTCGTACAGGGGAGTTAAATTTTATCAGATTGGAAATCTCCTTTCGTTTCAAGTGTAATTAATTGAGTAAAAGGTTCCAAATTAACCCGTAAGGACCGTTTAACTATCGAAAAATGCGTAAACATGTTAAAATTTACAACAATAGAGATGGTTTTCGAACATAAGCGCAGGACCACTAAGCAAGGAAGTGTCCAGATTACAAAGAAATACAGTATGGACAGGCCCTCCTAGAACTACATTGTAAAATATGTCACTTTTGCTATAGAAAGTTCCGCCAATATTTTGAATATATTGAATCCATAACGTTCTCAGTAGTTGGAAGTATCTTACGGCTCATTGTGGCACATTTTGTATTTGGTTTGGCGTGTGAAGTCTAGCTCATGCAATAAAAAATGCTTGCGGAACATTCCCAACCCAAAGTAATGCCGGTTTCATAATTTTTTTTTGTGTATAAAGAAAATTGGAACACCAATTGCCCAACCTCCGTACATTTTATATTCTTGATAAAATTTTCACCGAAAGATGGAAGTCCGGAATAGGTACACAGCGAAAGATAATTAGATTCGGCCACACCTATTGCCACAGCAATGCAAATCGAATTTTTCTCAAGAAATTTTCCCTTCTCCCAGTGCGTCAGATTTCCGTTGCCGTTGCTATGAGGTCCTCAGATGGAATCTTGCAAGTTCTGTTCTCCATACACTCATGTCGAATCAGATATATCTGGTGTCTCTACAAGGGGTTTCATTATTCCATCTTACTTTTGCCAATGAATGCAGGTTTTGTGTTACAATTTGTTCGCAATCTCATGTGGAAAAGCTGCCGGTGGTTTCCTTAAGAAATATTTTCTCGAAATTAACCCTTAAGCAATTGTAAACACCAATATAGAGTGCCTGATATGACTGTGCCAGGAATAAAACAACACAACCAATATTTTTTTATTGCATAAGATGCGTCCCGAAAGAGTAATGGCTTAGCGACGTAAATTAGTTTCCAAGATCACTTTATCTCTTGGGTACTCACACAATTACTTCAGAGTTGGTTACAAGGTACAACATTTACATGATACTGGTAAAGGGACACAAAGGTACTCCGGGAAACAACGAATATGGTACAAGAAATTAATTTTCGGGTTAATTGTTAATTTTGGGGGCCAAACCCCAAAGTAATATGCCCAGAGACATTGTTGGAGTCATTATTGACCATTGTGTTCTTTTCATCTATGAAATGCGTACATACATACAGAATTGGTCATTCCAAACCTGCAGACAGGATCATGACCTACACCACTTATGTTGTGCCTTTTAATTTTAAACATGAGTAGAGGACCTACAGTTTAAAGTCGATTCCGAAGTACAGATTTTTCGAAAACTTTTAATAGCAATTTTCTTTACCGCCAGAGTTTTTCCAGAAATCTGCTGAGAGGAAGTCACTAGACTACGGCCATTGCATGAAATACATTAGAAAATCAGCAATTAATAGGAGGAGGAGGCAACAATTCGTTCCATATTGGGTGTATTGCTAGCTTTATGTTGTAAGAGAAGAATGTTTGATGATGAATTAATTCTTGAATGATCTTTTTGGTCTGTACGAACAGTAAGAAACTAAGCGGCTTTATTTGGAATTTCAAGTTGTTCTAGGATTAGGAGAAGAGAAACATTATGGTATGAAAGGAGGCCATACTAGACTTATGTCTATGTGTCTATCATCTTTGCCTGACTACTTTTCCTGATAATATGAGTTTTGGCAGTGGTTCCCTTTAAAAGTTGTCCACCTTTTTTTATATGGAATTTTTCGTTGTCGTATAAAGAGAAAGAAAATAGAGATTCACCGAAATTTATACTTGAAAGTGAACTGTTTTAAGCCCACATCTCCTATTTAATGTTCTATTGAAGATCTACAAAACAGAGAGAAAAAAAAACAGACGCGTTAATTCTATGTTAATTACTTAGCCATCAAACAAGCTATACTATGTATGTACGTATGTATGTATATGCGTATGTTCTTCAGTAACATTGTTCATTTGATAATATTATTAATTACTTGAAAATAAATTAATGACTGCGTATTATTAAATAATTAAAAACTTTCCACACGTACTGTGTGTACTATGCAAAATGAAAATCTTCCAAAAATATTTCGTTTTCGTCATGCCGTTTTTCTTTCTTGCTTTCTCTTTAACCCTTTTTAATTAACAAGAATAAAGAAAGAAAAAAAAAGTATGAAATATTCCCAGAAATGCTATAAATTAAATAATAAGAGGAGAATAAATCTTCCTACAAATTAAATTTGACCCTAGAAAACCCATTCTAATGGTTGAATTCTGATGGCTTCAAATGCGGTTGAGAAATGAAAATGGCAGACAAAACGAAATGAAAAAAAATACAAAGAAAGGAAATTTGAAATCCCTTGAATACTGCTGCTACATATTTATTTTAAATGTTCCAGAGCGGTTAACCACACAAAAGTAGAAGAAGAAAAAAAATGTGTGTGTAGGTGTGTGTATAAGCATGTAGTATATTCGAAAATGTTCAGAAAAATGGCAGCAGCAATAAAATATAACAATAGTAACAACAACAACTAGAATACCATAAAATAATACAAATACCATGAAACGTTTATCTAATCTGCAGATAAATAAAATGTCTAAATACAGTCAACTCTCGATAGAGAGATTCAAATTAAGGTCACATATTCGTATACTTATGGTTTCTCTTTATCTGGATATTGTTTTTTTACACAAGATTGAAAAGGGAAATCAATCATCATAGTCGTGAATAAAATACAATAAAATTCCTCTTGACGGGGAATTTTCTATTAAAAATTTTACGTAGAATTGAAGCTAAGCTATCTACAGCTGCGTACTAAATGCTCTACTTAAATTCGGGATTCAACAGAATTCAACAGCTCTGTAATTTGCCTTTTCCTTTTCTAATCAACCTGATAGACGCTACTGAGTCTGGATAACATTCGCTGCAGTAAAAATCTACAACAGCTAACCGATTCGCTAGTTTATTTCCATTGAAGACCCGGTTGTCTACAAGGCCACATATAGCTTTGATCGTGCAACGATGTATAGTGTATCATCACTCACCGAAAGATGGCAATGTACCGACTAAAGATCAAGAATATCAGTTATAAATCAAAGAAATTACAGATCATCTCAATCCCCTTGACCAAAAGATCGAAATCACTGTCGCAAATCAGTTGAAGCTTGTAAAATTACTAGACTCTCACAGCCCGCTATGTTGTGTGTTATTTTTATATATGAGGTGACGGGCCTTGCAGTTTAAAGTCCGACTACGAAAAACAGATTTTTTTGAGAACTTTTAATGGCAATTTTTTTATTTACTCTCAGAGTTTTTGCCAAAATCTGTTTGATGTCTGGATTTTGAACCGTGCCTAATCAAGAGATACACACATTGCCTGCTAGACTACGGAAACTACAGGAGCTGTATCTAACACCGGCGGTCTAGTCCAGATTGCCTCCTGCATCCTGGAACCTAGTTAGCCGATGTCTTATTCCCAAAGCAATTCTGTGATGGGCCCATAACTTGATAAACCTGTTGCTGTAACCAACAAACCCTTTATTAAGCAAATGCAAACCAATCTAGCAATAATCTTAACCTTGTCATACCCTATAATGATACTGTGATCTTTAAACAGAAGCTGATTTAACTAGAGAACCACTTGCCACGGCCTTAGGGCTTTTGTGTTTTAACTAAACACAGCAATTTTCGCATACAACGGATCGTATTGCACCAATTTTACTACACTTTGTATTTAATCCTTGATATAATAGACCAATTATGCTAGGGAGCCACTGTAGTTGAATGAAAACTAGGGAGCCAC
>QOCX01000908.1:33089-63721 GCA_005959815.1 Sarcophaga bullata
TATGGAAAGAAAAACAAAATAATAACCAAACAAAACTAAACTGTAAAAGAAGAAATTAACGGTATTCAAGTTGGCCATAAAATGAAATGAAAATCTTATGAAAATCTGTTTTGCCAATCAGTTGTGCCATAAATAATATTTCGATTAGACTCTACTCTCCTCTACTGTTTTTAATGGCTGGCAATTAAAATTGTTATAAAAAAAAAACAAAAACCTAATGATGCTTTCTATCAGAATAAATTCTTTTTTAAAATATTTAATGCCTTATTATATAACCAAAGCCGTAATTGGAAAAATATGTTTGGAGATTGCCATTAAAACATTTCTCATTCATTTTTCTTTTCCTTTTTATGTTTTTAATTTATGAACTTAAAAGTTGTTACACAGTCATTAAAAGAACAAAAAAAAAACCTTAAATTTTATCAATTTTTAAAAGAGAAATTAAACTTATGCATGCGCTAAAACAAAAGTAAAAATCGTTAAACAAAATCAAAAACGAAAGCAGGGTTTAATACCGGGTTACGAAAGATACTAGAAATTAGGTAAAGAAGAGAAAATCATTATTAGAGTTTAAGGTAATGGGAATTGGGATGCCTTTTTTTAATATTCACTATTAAACTCCCTATACTTCTTCCATCAAGGATCTTTGAGGCTGTATAATCCAAACATATAACATACTGGACATTATTATTCTATTATGATTCATTTAAGCAAACCTTGATCAAAATTAACATAATTTAACAGGAAATTTGAATCTTCTTTGAATACCATGGCATCCCTAGCTATATATCTGATACCTATGTATATGCTACACCTTTGCAGAGGGATTTCTTCCTACTAATCAAAACAAGCTCTCTGTCGTTCACCACTTTTATTAAATTTTTGACTACAGTTGGCTAAAACTCTTATGTTTTTAGTTTTCACAAGACATTTAGAGACAAGACAATTTATGTTTAGTAATAAAGATAAAACTCTCTGTGTTGAAAACCATGGTGCCTCAGTCAACTATTTTTATGCCTGGCAACTTGGTCATCTTTCTAAGGAATGTTGTTTTTGTTTATTTTTAAAATTTGTTCAATGTGGAATTTACCAATATCATTGCTTTTGTAAGTCTTTGTACCGTACGATGTGTGTATTTTGTTTTCTTCTTGTTTCCATTGTTAGGTTTTGTTACGTGTAACAATAAGCTGCCAGATGTGGACTATTAGAACACTGCAATCAAGCCGCCAGTTTTTAAAAAGACTTGGAATTGTTCTTTGAGTCTTAATGTGCCCATCGGGTAATCTGGGTGAATGATATCATATTCAAGCGACACTAGGGAAGCTCATAGCAACACTTTTCTGATGGCGAATTCTGCTTTAATTTAGGATAATGGGTAGCTTATGAAATATTCTTTTTACAGTTTTCTTTGGACCAAATATTTCGGATAGTTTCTAGAAACACGATTAGCACATTATGAAAATTTATGTTCGAAATTCTAAACTGCACAAAAACTCTTGCAGTTTAATTTCATTAAAATAACCTAAAATTTTTATGTGATAACGTGAATGAAAAACCGCTTGGATAGGCGGACAATCATGAGTCTAGAACTTGCTGTATTTCAATTACAATTGTTTGATCAGAGTAGAATGCTCGGACTTAAAAAAACTTCATTTCTGAATGGACATCTGTAGTTCGCTTAATGCTTGTTTGATAAACAGATTTCTGGGGAAATAGTTTTCCTAAAGTGCTCATATATGAACTAGAAAGTTTTGAGAATCGATATTTCTCGAACTGCATGTAACGCTCTTTTCATTAGCATTTGACAGAATATGTTCACCAGTGAATCACATTAACAATGCCCTTTCATAGAAGATCGATGTGAACGACTTGTTTTCTAAGCGCTTTTTAAATATTCAATTAATTTTAATCAAATAGCGTTCATTAAGTGTACCTAACACCCTACCCTCTCGTTTTGAAAACATATTTTGCGTCTTTCATGATTTTCCCTTTTTAATTTCATTGTTTTTCTAATCTTATTACAACATATTCGAAAATTTTATGCTTTTATAATTTTCAATTATAAATACTTTCACTCTCTGTATGTACACAGATATGTACATGTGTATACTGGTTGTATTTTGTTGTTGTTTTTGTAGATTTTTGTTTCTTATTAAAAAAATCCCCTTGATGATTTTTCCTAACGTGATTAAAACAGTCAAATTAATTTGTGCTTTAGAATAACGAACCGTTGTATCGGTGAAAAGTCATGCATGCTTTGTGGCTTGGAGTGGGCAGAGGGGGGGGGAGGGGTGGTTTGTGTGACACCATCCATTTAACAACGACAACCGCCACTAACACTAACACACCACCTGTACAATCAAATGTTAAATAATAGCACTTGTAACAGTCCTTAAGAGAACCGACTAACAATAGCATGACGATGATGGCAAACCAACAAAATATCGAAGTATTCCCCCAAACATGGTACTTCAACTTCTCTTACATGTTATCATCGTGTATGTATGTATGTCAGTAAACAGGATAGCAACACAATCATGAAAAAAAAAAAAAAAAAAAAAAAACATTTTTCCATGCTCTATACAAACACGGGAGAAAAAAAAATGGAAATTATTTTTTCCATTTTTGCTTCTTTGCTATGATTTTTTCCTTTTTGTTAGTTTGTATGTAAGTGTGTATGACAACATAAGGACACTTCATGTGTTGATGACGATAATGAAGAAACAGAGCATACTACAATAGCAAATAGCAGCAACAAAAAAATATTGTACAGAATTATAATAACAATAACAACAACAGGAAAAAAGTTCAAAAAAAAGTTTAAAAAAAAAAGAAAAGAATTTAAAGGGAATTGACAATCATTTTTTCAAACTTTACAAACAAATTAAACTCATTTGAATGTGTGACATTTACCAATCTATACATACAAGCAAATATTCGTGTATTTCATTTAATATGTGTGTGTGTGTGTGTGTTTTAAAAATAAGATTATAACCACATTGTACTTATGTGGGGTGATTTTTGCTGTTTTTTCTAACATATGCACAGAGCAGCAGAGAACCAAAGCAAAGATTTTTCGTTGCTGTTTATAGAAGACAGTCATTTGGCGACGACATTAAGACGACACAACTGCAATAAAATTCTTAATGGATCGTGCAAATCTAGTATTTACTTTATTTTTAGAAGCATTGAAACAAGTTTATTTAAAATTATCACAAGAAAACAAAGTTGAAAGCTGATTTCATAAGAAATGAATTTTTAAATTTAAATTTAAATTTTTCTTTTTATTTTTATAAACTTTATTGATATGGTTTGAGAACAACAACAAAATTTAGAAATATTTTTCCGTAATAAGGTTTTATTATATAAAATGCATTCAGAGGAGAGAATCAAAAAGTAAAGTACTTGATTGATAACGTATTTCTGTAAACAAAATATAGAGAGACGTTCGTCTGAAACATTCGTCTTACAGAAACAGGCCCTTAGTTTACATAGTCGCTTTTCGCCGTAGGCTAGTAGGTAATGTGTTAACTTATTAGACGTAAGACCACGATGCAAACACCATCAAAACTAATATGAAAAAAATATTCTTTCTGTGACTTCCTCCCAGCAGATTTTAGGCAAAAACTCTGAGAACAAATACAATTTCCATGAAAAAATTCTTCAAATAGGTCCCGCCACTCATTTATTAAATTAAGAAACACAACAAAAGTGGAGGTTGTAGTCCTGACTGAAGGATTGACTAATCACGTGTGTATGCCACCTTTCTCATGTTGTTGTTGAATGTCTTCTTCACATCGTGTTAAAATGTTGGTCTGAATTAACATCAAATTCCAAAAAATTCCTTTCCGCCTTTCCAACATGATGTTTCGAAAAATTATGGTTTCCCTTCTGTGATTCCCTATATTTATACAGGAACGCTATCCCTCATACGTCCAATGCTGGCACATCAACACCAGTTTATAGTGTTAACAACCTCTCCTAATTCAAGCTAACCAAACTTAGATTGGCTCTGCTTTCATAGTTCCTAATTGCATATGTCTTCAATAGTGAAACCGTAAACAGTCTTGTTTCTCAACCGCTTTCTCTTTTTAAATTTAAATTAAAACAAGGTATGTGAGCAGTCATTTAATATTTCATACGTTTGAAAGACCTATTGATGCTATTATATGTGGAACATAACATCGTTCAAATGTTTGCCATGACTTTTGAGGGCTTTTCAGTGAAAGCTCTACATCCGCCATTGAGTTTTTGAGTATTTTAAGGCCCCCCTCTCGCAGCTTGTTCAGTAGTATGTATTACTGTGTAGTAGACATCTGTGAACAGTGATTGTTTATAATACATACGTATACCTAATTAATCATTTCAGTTAGGATTACGAGCTAGTTTCTCACACTACTTATGTTGTAAAATTTTATCAATGTGTGAAGGGACCGAGGGTTTAAATTCGGTTCCGAAAGACAGATTTTTTGAGAAACTTTTCCATGGCAATTTTATTAATTACTCTCAGAGATTCTGCTAAAAATCTGCTGAGCGGCAGTCGCCGAAAAAATATTTTTTTCATATTTTCGTTTTTGTTGGCGATGTCTGAGCTGGGATTTGAACCGTGGCCTCACGTTTAATACCTACTAGACTACAGCTGCCTATACGATCTACAAAGTATTGTTTGGTAACAGCAAGAGAAGCTGATTTTATTGCGAAAGCAGCCACAATCTGTCTGGAGTAATATTAACGTCTTATTTAGTAGGATATTCGTTTTGGTTCTAAAAATCATTTTCAGGGCAGAAAGCCGCCTATTAATAGCTATGTTTTCTGTTATGCTTTCAAACCTCTGTTCTGTATTGTTCAAATCAGTAACTTTGTTTTGTTCTCATGTACCACCAAAGCGACATTATTCGATTCCTGTCGATGTGTGCAATCGTCTCGGTTACATGGTATCAATATTGTTGGCGTAAGCTAGGAGCTGGTGTTTTTATTGATAAAGTTTTCGAGGATTTTTAGGAACTCTCTATTAGCCTGTGCATCTATATTTTGCGAACAGTGATTGACTATCAGGTATCTTAGAATGTAAAAAAGATATCTCTGTTGCAATACGGTTCCATTTGCCGGTGGCTTTGTATTAGAACGTTTAAAATTCTATCGAAAATTAGCTTAGAAAACAGACTCCTTAAAGAGTAGACAGGTTAGACCTTTGTATGCAAGTTAGTGCGTATGGATATTTTTGTTTAAAAAAGCAACAGAGAAGCCAAGGGTTTTTTAAATGCAAAATTGTTTCAAAAATACAGTATTAAGGAAGTCCAATTTATTTATCCTTTCTCGCAGTTAAAATTTAATTCACCTTTTTGTAGAGTTTAGGCTATTAGAGGATATGAAAGGGAATGCTAATCTGTGCTTTTCAAGGCCGTTAGCTAAATTTTCCATTTTCAATAAGGAAATCATAAATTCCAGATAAAACTCATTATGAGAGAATCATTTCATTTATTTTTCTTTCTATTAAAATAAGAAGACGTTGAATATCGATGTCAAATTACTTCTTACTTAAATAAGCTAAATATTCCCTAAATTTTCCAAAAAAATATTTTCATAACAGAATAACAACGTACTACATGTAACGTTGTAAATGTAAACGAAAAATCTTCGTATAATCTTAAAGTCATCAGATATATATCGTATGTAACCATGTATGCATGTATAAATAACCCTCTTCATATTGAAAGCTTTCATTATATACCATCCCCTCCCCTCCCCCTAACACAATATCTGTTGCTTATGTAAACGATAGAAAAAATAAAAGAAAAGAGAAAATAAAAACAACAACAACAACAAATGAAAGTTAATCTTTTAAGCTTAACACACAAGTTTTGTAATTTCATGCATAAAATGTGGAAAAAGTTTAAAGTGCTTAAGTTTAAATACAATTTAATATCCATGGTACGTACATATATCGTGTATGTACATATATCGTACGTATATAAAATAATTTAAAATCAAGTAGATTTTAAGCTTTAAAATTCGATAGGAAAAATAAATATTATTAAAATAAAACGAAAAATAGAACGAATGTGGCATTTAGTAAAGCAATCATAAAGTTTTAGAAGCATTATCCTTTAAAATGCTATGCGTAATACTGTGTTTGAAAGCTTCAAAGATGGCAATTTAATGTTGAGTAAGGTAAGCAAGCATATAGGAAAACAATTGATTTTTTTTTTGCGTAAAGATAGTAATTATGCCATGAGAATAAGAAAGTTAAGCTTTTGCAGTACAATAATGCGGGTGGAAAACACTTCATCATAATCTATTCTAATAATTTGAGTTTACTCTAGCATAAGCTGTGAGTTCTAAACAATCATGCGATACTAAGCAAAGGGCACCGCATTCGAACATTTGATTCGGAAATAGTGTGAGACCATGGGGGAAACAAAATCAGCTAGGAAAAGGGAAATAGGTAAGCCCCTGCAGAGCTTCAGTTCATATGTGAATGAATAAGCTTGCAGAGAGGGCGAATTCCAAGATGATTTTGAAGTTGAAAGATACGTTTGTTAGGGCATATTCAAAGCGAAAATTATGAGAGTGACATTTAAACTTTTATTTATTTTATTTCAGACCGCCTAGGAATATACGTATGATAGGTAAGCTGCCTTTGGACAGGGCAGTGTATACCTGAAGTACACTTGCTCAGAATGGCGTTCATCTCATACCCGGTGTATAGGTTCTGTGGTGATAAAAATGACCAATATTATGCGGCACTATTGGCAGCATTAATGGCAGGAAATTGGTACTGATGACATTGTACTGCATCCTGAATTTGGGCAGTAGTACCCTACATAAATTGATTCGCAGTACTGTGACTACACGACTACAAAAAAAAAAAAAAAAAAAAAAAAAAAAAAAAAAAAAAAAAAAATGCCATGAAACTATTGAGAGAAGAGTTTATGAGTAATTAATACCATGCGTTGGAGGAAACCATTTGCCGCCATGATCATGTGAGTTGTGAGAATACATGAAATTTCGATTCCTTACTGGAAGAGAACATTTCTGGAACTATTTGCTGGCTAAAGTATGCCAAAATTGTAACTACTGGCCATGGTGAACATGAAATAATCTTAAAAAGCAAATGGCAGGCCATAGTGCAGGCCAGTTATCTCGAATAAACTGAAAAAGGAAAACAAATTTTTCTTTATCAACTTCTTCTCAGCAGATATTTGGCAAGAAAAGTTTCTTAACAATCTGTTGTTCGGTGTCGACTATAAACTGTTGGTCTAGCCACTTATGAATAAAATTAAAACACACAACAGTAGTAGTGGGAGAATCACGGTTACAATTTTGACTGCAGGGTTGTAATAATCAATTATATATGTATGCATGCATGTGTGTATGTATGTATGGACATGGCTGATAGTATTGAACCATCCGGATAGTTTAATGAGAGTGTGGATTTTTATCAAAATCACCTTTGATTAGACACATTCTATCAATAAATTCTGGTCTCATATGCATTCTTGTCACAGGTTTTTAAGTGCTGTGCCAGAAGATGGCTTATGATCTTCTCATTATCCTTGTCATAAAAGCTTCTGGAGAATTCATTATAAGGTATTTCAGGATCTCCTGTCATGACCGCAATTTGGTTCTTGAGGTGGCTTCTGGTTACGATTTTTACTAGCAAGTGAGGAAAATTTTTTGTGAATTTCATATTTACGAAATAAGATTGCGTTATAATTCACATTTATTTTGTTTTAATTAAAGAAAGAAACAAAAAAGAAAACTCGTGTAACAAATTTATGGCTTCAAGGCCTGTACAAAAAGCATTTGAAATTTGAAACAGAATTTCTTAATTTTTTTGTTGCCTACCATACACGTGACTGCCACAAAATGTGGCAAAGAAAGCGAGAAGAAAGAAAGAAAAATAAAACGTAAATTTAATTAAATAAGTATGCGCTCACGTTTACCACAACAACAAATTATTAAAATATATGCCGCGTATTAAATTTTCTATGAAATTTATTTCGCTGTTGCGGCGGCCATAAGCAATAACCACGTACACATGCACTTTTTGTATAACAAAAATAGCCCAAAAACATCAACCAGGCAAAAAAAAAACTCTTACTCTCACACACACACACACACAAAAGGAATACAAAAATTATATCAAACTGTATGTGCATGTGTGTACAATAATAATAGAAAATATCCCGATCATCAGCAGGATGTAATTGTAATTGAAAGCAATTCGTTTTTGTTTCCCATACACAAACAATCTCTTCTATACACGTCTGCTGTAAGCGATAGATGAATAACTGGATGGATGGCTGGGATGGATGGATGGTTGGATGTGGTAGGGTATGTCCGGTTGTATGTATGTGTTGAAATATGATTGATTGTTATTTTCGAGAAGTGGAAAAATAACAATTAATTTTGATTTGTATTGTTAACAACATGATGATGAATTTCATGGAGAGATGAAGAAAAAAAAAAATAAAAACTTATGGACACAATCCATACATACAACCAATACATAAGTATTTTTGGCTAGTATTTGAATGTTTTTCATTTCTTTTGTGCATCAGTTTTAGGGGGGAAAAAACACAATTTATTTAATAAATGTCATGTAATTGAAGAGAAGTTTTACGTATTTTTCTCTTATTCTTTTTACTATTTTCATATCAAACAACTGACATTTTGACAGTAGTAAGTATAAATCAAAATACAATTGAAGAAATCGAGATGGTTTATGTTGTAAAGCTTTCTGCAACAAAATAGAAAGGCATTGTTATTGTACAAGCATTGTTATATTTGACAAGCAAATTATATTTTGGAAAATCATATTCTCGAACAAAATAAAATTTTAACTTTGAACACAGAGCAACGATATTATTGATGAAGTCAAATAAAGTGGTTAAATTAAGGGAAATCAATTACAAGCATGTGGTATAACTGAGAGAGTTTTTCTATTGAAAATCTAATACAATAAAGGGACTGTGAAAGCTTGTGCATTGCAAATAGAAAAATAAGAAAAACACAAAAACAAAATATTTATTTGTCTCGACAACTAAATAACTGCCATTTACTTCTTAAAGTTCTTCCAAAGTTCCATCCACTTTTTCCAATAGTACAACTAGTAGCAGACAAATGATACTAGAAATGCCATTTTCAAATAGGAATCACAGTGAAAATATCTTATATAAATACGTACATAATTGGTCATTACAACCTTTAGTCAGAATTACTACCTAGCTTCTCACATCACTTACCATCTGTGTGTTCATTTTATACAGAAATGGTGGATCTACAGTTTAAAGGCGATATCAAATGGACAGATTATTGAAAAACTTTTTGATGGGAATTTTATTTTACCGCCAGAGTTTTTTTTTGCCAGAAATCTTTTGAGAGGAAGTGACCTAGGAAATACTTTCTCGTAATTCGTTTTGTCAGAGTTGTTTGATCTGAGGTTCTAATAGTGGCCTTATGGCCTGACATATACTTCTTGAGATTATTTCATATGCATGTGACTAGCAGCTACAATTTTGGCATAATTTAGCCAGCATTTTTGCCAGTACCCAACAAATGGTACCAGAAATGTTCTCTGCCAGTAAGGTAAGGAATCGATTCATGTATTCCCACAAATCCCGTGATCTTGGTGGCATACGGATTCCTCTAAAGCATGGTATTAATTACTCATAAACTCTTCTCTCGATAGGTTCATGGTATCGCATTGGTTTCTACATGACAGTGTAAATAGGGCATCCCTCACCAAATTCATGATGCTGCTCGATGTTAACTGGGACAACTTAGTGGCAAATATATGCTATTATGGCTCACTTTCTTCAGCACAGAATCTATTTATTGAATTCGAGACGATTCCAATGCTAAACTTTGAATGTACACTGTCCTGTCAAAAGACAGCTTACTAAACTCACGTATACTTTTGGCCAATATGATGCATGATTCAAATCTCTTATTATTGTAAATCCCAAACAAAAGCTTAAAAGTCACTCCCGTAATTTTCCAAACAAATCTCTTCCAAACTTTAAATGGGCTTTAACTTTTCTCTTTAAAATGGGCTTGAAGTTTCTCCTCCTGGTAAGCTCTTCTACCTGCTTATAACCTATCTCCTAGGGCTCAAAAAGACACTACGTGGTAGACTACGGTGGCTTAGAGACCTCATTGCTAGCAACGTGAAATAGGTTGATGACTAGATACCCAGATCACAGGAAATAAAACTTCTTACAGCTTGTTTTACTGATAATTTGTTATCACTTTTCTGGGAAAAATTTCATCAATCTTCTAAGCTTTAAGTAGAGTAAAGTTGAAGCTGTGGATCTGACACGGAGAACTTAATAAACCAAAGAAAAAAATCATTTTCAGTATGTAGTTTTATAAAATTTAGATTTCTAAACTTAAGCATCTCCCCAACTATTAGTTTCCCCTGTAATGCTTATTGCTCTCACTGGCAAATGTCTCTTATAAACATACTTTAAACACATAAAAGCTATGAACATAGTCTTTGCATATGAAACATATTTATATACTTCCGATTCATATATTATATGGTAGATACAAAAAAGGATAAAATTTGCATATACATTCACGGCTACATACATATATGGTATACACATATATTGTTGGGAAAGCATAGAGTAAACTAAAATACATTTAGGTCTTGCTTTACCGGAAGGAAAAAATTCAACAATTAAAGGCAACTATCTTGGCAAATGATCATTGCTGCTGCTTTTCTGATGCTTTTCTGTTGTGCAATATTCATAAATTTTGATTTATTTTGTTGCCAAAAAACACTCTACACTGGTTTTTTTTTTTGCTCGTTAATATAGGTGTGAGTGTTTCGGTAAGGAAATATCAAAAAGAGCAGCAGCAGCAATATTATTTTTTGTTTTTGTTTTCTTTTTTTATTATTTTTTGAATGTAGAAATTTTTCTCTCTCTCTCTCTCTTCTTTCATTTTAGTTTTGCTGCAACAAAAAAAAAACATAAAATTTATGATTGTATAACGCTTCATTGGTCTGGCAAATGTTCTAAATTAAAGCCAATTTAAGAATTGAAAACATAGAAACAATTTAGATTTAAAAAAAAGAAAAGAAAATACGTATGTATTTACGCATGCATGTATGTATGTTTGTTTGATTATTGCAATTTTTCTTTTGATATCGTAATTTCCATTTCGAATTACTCAAACTAGTATCTGCATTGATATAACATGTTAAAGAAATCCATTTTTTTTCTTCATCCTTTTGCTTTGTTTTGAGATGATTAAGGATTTTTAATTTATTTTTTTTATTTTAAAAGCCAAATAATCTTGTGTAGAATATTTAAAGGATTGTTTTTGTGTATAAAATATTGATTCACATTTGTAGTCCATTGAGTCCATTGAGTCCATTGCGTTTTGTTAAAATGTTTCTTAAAGACAAAACAATATTTTTCATTGAATAAAAATAAATTGACGAAAAATTTGAAGAGTTTTTCAATATGCAACACAAAAATGGATATTAAATATAAAAAAAAAAGGAATGAAAATATTAAGTGATTTTGATTTCAAAGATTCACAGTTGAATTCATTTCAATTTTTTTTTATCTACTGAAGCTATTGCAATTAAAATATTCAGAATTTTAAGCAAACTTTGTCGGTAAAAATTTGCAAATACTATCAAGAATTGCATAACTTTCGCATTAGGTACGAGCTCTATTAGACCGGAAATAGTGTTCATTTTTTGTACAACTAACACTCAAAAAGTCGTCGTAGTCTAGTAGGTAGTCTGTTGGCTTATTAGACGAAAGGCCAGGATTCGAATCCCCGGTCAGACATCAAAAATGAAAATTTAAGACAAAAAAAATATTTTCCTTCGGGGCTTCCCCCACCTCAGCAGATTTCTGGCAAAAAAACTCTTGGGATTAATAAAAATTTGCCATTGAAAAAGTTTTCTCAAAAATCTGGTTCGTTCCGGTTTGGGTCGACTTTTAAACTGTAGGTTTCCCGCCATTTTTCATTGGTTATAAAATAAAACACCAACCCACACATAAGTCGGTTGTATTTCGATTTAATTTGTATTAATGTTTATGCATGAATTCCGTCGTATATGGACAAATCAGCCCCCAATGGAGTATTCAAAAAGATTGAAGTGGATCGGAATAATACTTCCTTTTTAATTTCTGATAATTTATTAAACGCATTCATGCTTATTTTTTAATTACTTTTCATACTCATTTATACTTCATATTCAAAGTTTGAAGTACTCCATTTTTATCATACCTCCATATTAATTTACTACGCATGATTTATTTTTTGATTTTTCTAAACTCCTACCATGACTCAATAATGGGAACAAAGAAAATCCACAAAATAAAATATTGAATTTTTTTCATTTACGAACCAATTACCAATACTCTCTAAAAAGGTTGTGTGGTTTGCTTGGTTGCTGGCAGTTTGTTTTTTTGCTTGTGGTGTTCTTTTTTTTCATTTTTGTTTGAAATGCAACATAACTAAGGACTGGTAAAATTTAATGAACGATTCGAATCACTCGAAAATTCATTTAGGAGTTAACATTTATTATAAGGAATTTTTTCATAAATTTTATAAAATTTTAATTGAGTTAGACGTATGAAATCACCAACATTGTTCGAATTGGGTATTGAGTTTCGATGTTAAAACGGTTTGTAACTCATAACTTCCATTTTACAATTTGTATTTATAAAAAATTCAAACGGTTATAATGGGGGAGTTATGAATTTTGAGTCAGAGGTTTAAATTTTCAATAACTGTTTGACTCCACTTTTTCATTTTTTTACCTTCAAAATTTTTCATTTTTTTGAGTAACTTATTGAGTAGCCGAAAAAGTGATTTCATTGGCTTTGATCTCTGAACAATGGATTACCTAGATTTAAAATCTTTTTAGTATTCCATTTAAGGTGGGAAGTTTTAAACCACAAATTAAAAGTCCGGGCTAAAGAAGAAAGAATTTTTGGTCTTGTTTACTACCCAGTGTTTGCATTTTTTACTGGCCCCAATTCCGGATTATGCAATTGGATTGTTACTCCGCGGAGGAATACGAGAGGTTCTAAGTAAACGGGCATTGGATTTTCGAAACACAAGTCCCCTTTTATTTCCTTTCAAGGAAAATTTCCGGTTGTAGGTAGGGCATTAGGGAAACAGTTAAACTTAACTGAGCTTTTAAATCTGTGATTTATTATTTCTAGTAATTGGTGTAAAAGCTATTTATTCTATCATAGTGTAGGAAAACTTATGGAAGTTTTGTGATTTCAAAGTACTAAAAGAAGTTCCTGGCCAGTGATTCCCAAGTAAAGACAAATGAAAGGTGAAAGGCATTTAAAAAATCAAAAATAAACAATTCTTTTTCCAATCGCTTACAGACATAACAGTCTTATCTATTTGGGATGGATATTTGGGTTTTTGGGTTCATTTACCCAAACTCAATTTTTGGGTCAAGATTTGGCCAAAAATTCTAGGCTTTTCACCAACCCCACTCCCCTTTTATTCTCTAAAAAGCCTGTTTCCCAGAGTTAACGAACATAAAATTTCCCAAGGACTCTTCCAGTTTTTTCATATTAAAACCCTTTAAATTTTGGAACTTTCTTTTATTGTGATACCAAAATTTCAAAACCAAAAAAATCTACAAAATGGCAAAAATAAAAAATTAATGGCTTAGCTTGGGCTATTATTTTGAACCTTTTTATTTTATGGCAAAGTTCAAAAAACATTTTATTTTATTTTTTTTTAAACAAATTTGTTTATTTAACTGGGTTCGTGTTTTTTCATTTTATTTCAACAAAGTCCAAACAGACATCGAAAAAATTTTAACAGAAAAACAAAAGAAAGAATTTTCATAATTTTTTTTCCATTTTCTCTGTAATTAAAATCGTTCATTTTTTTTTATCGATTTCAGAGCCCCACAACCCCACACAACACCCACACACAACAGTAATAAACAATCCCAGGGAACTTCCTTGGTGATATAAGCTGTTGATGGGCCCAATGGTCAATTGGGCATTTTCAGTTTATTTTTTTTTTTTCTTCATTTTTTCTTCTTCTCCTTAAAAAACTCCATGTGGATTTTTTTTTTTCTGTTTTTTTTTCATTTTTTTTCTTTATTTTAATTCGACATGGACCTTGGGCAGGTAATGAAGCAAAAAACCTTTATTTTTTTTTCACCCACAATACATATAAGCATGCTTTTATTTGTTTTTATATGTATTGTAGTGTATGTAACTTAAAAAGATACCTTTAATTATTTTATATAAAAACCCCACCGTACGGTATTGTATTTAGTTAAAAAAAGGACACTAAGTCTAGGGAAATTTATTCCCTTTTATAAAGTTGATGCCAGGAGAGGTTAAACTTAAAAAACAAAGGGAAATGGATTTTTTATTGTTGAATCGTTATGATTAATTAACCCACCCGTTTTAGGTGTTTGTAATATTTTTTCTTTTATAAATTCAGTTAAGTTATTCCCTATGCATTGTGTTATTTTGGTGGAAGTTTAAGGGTGTATGTGGTGTTGTGTCGGTATGTGTTGTGTGGAAAAAAGTATTGCGTGGGTCATACATATGGGTGGGAGTATTAACAGTTTGCCTGTTTGGGGGGCAAGGGGAAAAGGGTTACAAATGGTAGTGGAAACTTTTGTAAGAGAATGCCAGAAAGGGGAAAATAGTTTTTTAACACATTTCCAAAGAATTTTTTCTTAATTTTTTTCTTAATTTAAAAATTTTAATGGCAAAAAATTTTTTAATTTTTTTTTTTGGCCTTTTTAAGTGTCTTTTTCTGGTTTTAAGCTTTCTTTTAGCGGTTTTTTTATATTTCAAGTTTTGCTATTTTGGAAAAAACCCCTTATTTCAAAAATTAAAATTGGGAAACAACAGTGTTTTTTCTAATTCTTTTTTAATAAAAATTCGTATATGTTTGGCAAATGGGACTACCATTTTCTTAATATTATATTTCTGTTTCTTTTTCTTTTTTATTTATTTTTTTTATTTAAAGTTTTCATTTTAAGCTTTTGTTTCCTCGTTTGTAAAAATACCAAACCGTAATGTATTTTTATATTTTTAAGTTAATCTTTGTTTTTTTTTTTTTTTTGGTTTGTTTTTTATTAAAATTTCAATTTTTTTATACTGTCATATTTAAGTTCCCCATTATTATGACATTACCAATACATACATATTTAAAATGATAATAACCAGTTTGCTTTGGCTGTATTTCTAGGAAAAGTTTTTTGTATTTGCTTTTTCAAATAGGACCCACCATTATGATGGACTTTTCATTTAAAAAGAAATCTGAGGGAAAGTAATCTTTAAATATTTTCATTTTTTTGCTTCATTAATGGATGGAATAATTTTCTTCCTTCCTAGGGGAAACTTAACTTTTGCAAATTCGAAAATTAGCTTATTAAAGTGCTGTTTTGAGTTTTTAAAATGTTTTTTCAAACGGCATTGAATTTGGAAAACATTAAAAATGTTTGACCCCCATCAAAGGGAAAGAAGTTTTGGTGAACCCATTGATTTTCAAATCTTGTGGTTTAAAATTTCAAGTATTTAAGCATAATTGTATTCCCACATAAAAATAAAACCCCTTGAAAGTAGGAGATTAAATCAAAGGCTTTGGGGCTTTCCTTATGGAAACCGATAAGCGAACAAAAACCTTATTCCCCCTCTTACTAATGAAATTTAAAAAAAAAAAAAAGAGAAAAAGGTGAATAAAGATGGAGGTTGCGAATACGGCCATTCTTAAAGTCACCAAACTTTAAATTGGGCGGGATTTGGGGGAGACCATTCAAAAGCTTTAAAACATTACTTCCAGGAACCTTTAACTTTCCCATACAATAATTAAGGTTATTACCCAGCTCTTTTTATCATTTCCACTACCCAAGGGTTGCTTTGTTGGTTTACGGTTGAGGCCCTTCAGTTGAAAAAAATCAACTGAGAGCCAAACAGGATTTTTTTGAAAGAAACTTTTCATTGGGGGCAATATTTTATTTTTAAATTCAAAGGTTTTGGCAAAAGGGGGATAACTTAAGAGAAATCCGCCCCAAAAAACAATATTTTTTTCATAATTCTTCGTTCCGGATTTTTACAGGGGCCAGGAGGATGAAACCACGTAAACCAAAACAAATTTTACCGTTAAAATTATTTCAGATTACCTAGAATAAACCTGAGGCTAGTAAAAAGGCGAAACTTTAGGACAATGCATGTTGCAGGACTCAAAATACAAATTATCTTGAGCCAGCATGGTATTTCTTTTGGAACGTATGGTTTTCATTTTCCCCACCAATTGGGTCAATTAAACAAATCTTTTCAAGCAGGGAAAATCAATTTCTCAAAAGGGAAACATGGAAATAATCTTTGATGCTGAATTTTATTCATCGGAAACGGCCCATTATTGTTGAAAAGAATGTAAGAAAATTTTTTGTTGCCATTTTATTATCAAGGTTGCTTGGGGAAGGAGATGGTTCCTTTATGGACAATCGAAACAATATTTCAAAAGGTTTTTTTAGGGAGCAGTACTCTTAAGAGGAAAAAACCGTGTCGGATTTGCCATTGATTTTCATATAATTACACCACTTTTTACAATAGAAATAAATAAGCATAGTCTGAAAAGATTGGCCCTAGTTATTTGCATAGTAAACATGAACCCCCTTTCCCCCACCCCACCCGTAAAGTTCAAGGAAAAAAATGTTAAAGTCGCATTGAGAATTATAAATTACTTTTGTTGGTATTGTATTATTGGCCACGCCCCCACCGAATTATAGTTTTTCCGATTACTTTCTAAAAAAAACAAAAAAGGCCGCCTTTTAAAAAGTTAGTGTAATTTTATTAAACTTAGAGGTAAAAAACAATGAAAATTTGAATTATAAAAAAAAGCATGTTTTTCTAAATCCTTATTGGCCTGCTGTTTCATTTTTAAGTGAACCATTTTTCTATGAGTACGAAAAAGTTTACCCAAGTTACGGCTTATTCATAACTTAAATTCATTTGTACCTTGCCCGCAATTTCTAGTGTAACATGCAATTCCTTATTGGTTTTACCAAGCTAAGGGATATTGTTTTCCATTATAAACCTGCCTGCCTTAAACCCTTATGGAGTCTCTTATTGTTTTTCTTTCTGCAAGTTCCATTTCACCCGCAACTTTTCAGTGTTACCAAGTGTTTTGTTTCGTTTTTCTGGTGATTTCCCTTATTGGCTATCAGGAAAAAGCCAAAAGAACATTTTTCTTTTCGTTTTATTAAAAGCCCGTATTTTTAGGAAAAAACTAAATTTTACTATTCCATTCATTTCAAAAATGGTTCCCATTTACACATTTATTTCAGGCTTCTTTTCATTTAAAATCATGTATGTGGAGTTTAAAACTTTAATTTCATGACTTGGTGGGCTCTTGGCAGGTTTAAAGTTCAAACTCCCCAGGCCTTACAGATTTTTATTTTGAGGAAACCTTTATCCCATGGGCAATTTTTATTTTGGCCATCTTTTCAGGGGAGGTTTTTTTTGCCCTGGAAATTGTTTAGGAGAAAGTTGCCGTTTTTCATTATTTCCTTTTTATTGGAGAATTGTTCCTACCTGGGGAGTATTTTCTTTGATTGCAAGGTTTTACTTTAAAGGATTGTTTCAAATTCCGAAGGGGAAAATCTCTGTCTTTACTTTTTTCATATTTTCAAAGAACTGTTTCGGACTCAGCCAGGTGGTTGTTAAGGGCTTTCTTCCTTATTCGTGGTTATTTTTGCGGCTTTTAATTGTTTGGGAATTTTTATATGTAAGTGTTTGGAAATCCAATTTTCTATGTTGACCGCTATAGGTAAAAAAGGCTTGACTTGAAGATACCGAGGTAGGCATCAATGTTTATATTGCAAAGACAAACAACAAAAAGATTTTAAAAAAAAAGTTCTTTTCAAAAAAAAGTTGTTGGAACTTGTTGCCGTGTTTTACCACAGAGAATTAAAAATTTTTTTTTGAAATAATTTCATTTATTTCACCAAAGAAAACGGGTAACGGGCAATAAAAACAAAAAAATTACTTTGAATTTCCCGTATGCTAAACGGATGGGTTTTCTTAATTTCAATTTTTGGAATAAAAAAGGATATATTAAAAAAAATTTGCTCTTTGGGCTGGGGTGTTGTAATTCGTTAAAGGAAGTTAAAAAAAAGAATTGATTTGAACACCATAAACAAAAATTGATCATTTACATTGACCACAATTATTACTGAACACATTATTTGACATTGGGAAATGCGATTTCCTTTTTTTTTTTGGTAAAAAAAGGATGTGAAGGGGGAAAAGTTGATAGTTTTTTTCTATGGAAATTGTGTAGGGGTTATTATTTAAAAAAAAGGGATCGAAAGCGAAGGGACGAATTTCCTTCTTGTTTGGATTTTTAGTTTCAATCAATAAGGGGCAGGTAATCGAAAAAACTGATGATTACCGGGTTGTGTATAAAATTTAAAGAATTAGAAAAGTGATGGATTTTGGATTATTTTTTTTGCCGCACTGTTATGAATCATGATTGATTGATTGTTTCTCTGCTTAAAGGAACTAGTTTCAAAATTATGTAACTGAAACTGAAGTGACCTTAAGAAAAGAGCTTTTGGAAATCATTTATTAAAAGCCTTGAAAAGAATTAATTGAAATGGATTTTACCGCAAAAAGCAGAGTTTTTTGGTTGTGTGATTGTGTGTATTTGGTTATGCTGGTTGTTTTTGTTTATTTTTTATGGTCAAATATTTTTCTCTGGAATCATTGAATAACATGTTCTTTTCATAATTGTAATCATTATTTTTTTTATTATTTTATCTTATAAAAAGGATTCTATTTAAAACTAATTAATATAAAAAAAATAAAAAAAAAAAAGGGCTGTATTGTTGTTGTATACGGATTTTTGTGTGGTGTTTCTCAATAAAACTTATTGTAATAAAAATTTTTTTTTCAATTTACTCAAAAAAAATTTTCAATGGCCAAAACAAAAAAACCCAACCAACACAGGGACATACCAAACATATTCATATTTGGTTTGGAAATCATTTACAACAAAAACATGTTCTTGTGTTTCTTGGAAAGATTAATTTATATATTAATAAACATTGCCAAAACCAAATATTAGGATATATAATATTCATAACTAAATGGGCCAATTAGTTGTATTGTGGTATATACACATTACATTTTTATAACATATAATTTTAATATATTTATTTAATATTATAAAAGGATTCTTTGTCTCTTTTTTAATTTATAATAAAAAAATTTTTTATTCTTTGAAAGGGTTCTACGTGTGTGTACGAAGTTTTGCCTTTAATGGGTAGTGATGGGTTCATGGTTCAAAACCAACCACATTAAGGGACTTCTTCTACATAAAATGAAGTACAAAAATATAATCAGGATTATTTTTGCCCAAAACAAACTCTTGAAAGTAAATCATATTTGCCCATTGAAAAGTTTCTCCAACTGTCGTTTTCGCAATCGACTTTTTAAACTAAGGGTTCTATAAGTCCCGCTACTCATGTATAAAATTAACACACACAACATAAGTGCTATGAGAAACTATGTTGTAAGCCTGTTTGGAGGGCTGTAATGACTAGTTATGTATGTATATATGCGGAATGTTCCGTTTTCCATGACTTGGATATTTAAATCAGACAGAATTTAACCGATGGCATAATTTATATTGCCTTTGAAGACTGCTGTGTTTTGGAATACTCACAAGATACACTCCAACGGCGTCAAATCGTGGATTACCGTGACTTCAAATCACTCGTGCAGAATATCGAATGTGACATGTTCTGTGTGCTATGCAACGCTGATAGTATGTCCTTGATATCCAGATCGTCTAAACCAGGCAAAAAGTAGATGATAATCATCAAGCCTTGTTATGATGCTTATAGTCGACAGTGATGGCCTGGTCAACCTCGTTCTCATAAGCCCAAAATCGATACCAAACACGGATATTTTCGTAAAGCATTGTGCGCTATTGAACCTCATGTAAAGTGGTACCATTCTGACATTCATTCATTCAGTAATTGACGTCATTGTCTCTGGTCATTTACTTCCGGTTCCTGGGTCAATTGAATTTTGTACATCTGCAGAGCCAAGTCACAACACAAAATTCATCAAATTATGGTCTACGACATCGTTGGATTCTGATACACACTGTCACGGCTAGTGGCCATGTATTAGACGTTTTGTAGACTTACGGGTATTGTTCGAATGTTTACATTCAGAGAAGTCTTCTCTGTAAGATGATTATTGAGATCATAAAACGGTCGTGATGAAATAATTTTATTATTAGCTTATGTTGTTGAATGCTAAACCCCGTTCGTGGTGACTTCCCGAAACAAACTGAATAAATGACAACTATTTTGACAGATAAAGTCTCAACAGGATGGTAGTTGTTAACTGCTAATGTGCGATGGCTCTGTTAGAAGACCAATATTAATAGGGAACTGCTTTAACTAAAAAAATTGAATCCAATATAGGCGATTTAATTTAACGGTGGTTAGAAACGAATAGTGGTTAGAACAGTGGTTAGAAACGTTACCAATCTGTGTGAATCTGAATCTGGGCATTACCGACAAATTATCAGAACTAAAAAACGAGTTCCAATGCCATAGTTCTCACGGCTATGCTACACAACGATTGCTGAATGTTTCTAGCCACTTGCTTTTGGAGAAATTTTCAATATAGTACTCTTGGACACACTGTGCTTACAATGGTTTTTTGCTTTGATAGTACTGTGTTGTTGTTGATTTCATCACAAGTATTATGATGTTTATTTTTACTTTTCTAACGTTATTTTCATTGTTAGTATCCTCTTCCTTTGTGTTCTTTGTTTTGTTCTCTTTGAATATATAAAATAAAAAAAAAAACAAAACCTATATACAAATACTCTTAGACACACACACACACACACACACACACAGAGAGAGAGAGTGAGAGAGAGAGAGAATTGTACATGTGTTATAATATTTACATTTGTCCATTATTTTTATTGTTAATGGCGTTGTATTTGTTTTCAAAGTATTTTGTTTTCCTTGTTGTTTTTATTGTTTTTCATGTTTCTGAAATAATTTTGTACATGATGTTGTTTTGAATTTATTTATTTCTCTACGTATCTATCCTTGTGTTCCATATAAAAAATATTTTCTTTTTTTTATATATTTTTGGGTGTTAATGTTGAATGTTACTGTGGAAGAGAAACAAGAGATGAGAGAGAGAGAGAAAGAGAGTGAGAGAACAAATTCTCTAATGAAAATAATAAATGCAAATATTTCATAATTTTTTTCTCTACCCAGAAATTTCCGTTAATATTTTGTCGATGTTATACAATACACTGGCGCCAATAGTTCTTCTAACGAAAGCAAGTCATGGAAAAACTTACTTTAAATTGGAATTTGTACAGGCATACGTACATGCCTGTTTGATTTTATGTATTTACGTCAATGACCCCTAGAGAAAATATCATGTGTTTACCGTTACTATTAGATTGCTTTTTAATTATAATTGAACTAAATTAACCACTTTATGGCACACAAATCTTTAATAAAACATTATTTTTTTTTTTTAGGTAAGGAAAATCGATTTTGAATTTTTGGAAGCCTCAGGCTGTAAGTTTTTAATATTTAAAAGTAAATTTGGATAGTTTTATTACCATTTTAAATAGTTAAACTACAGTGTAGCCTCTAAAATGGACTTTTATTAAATTTTATTTAGGAAATATCGTTTAATTTATAGAATTTAAATTATTTTCCATAGAATTTCTAGTAGAATTTGGATTTAATTCTATTTATGTTGCAAGTAGCAGGAACGCCTTCTGAAGACCAACGTATTACATGCATATGTACTGTGAGGGTCAAAAGAAATTGTACACAACTCAACTTTTTCGAATTTTTTTTCAATTTTAATGACAGGCAATGAAGGAATTTTAAAATAAAATAAATAATTTTTTTTTTTTAATGTACAATATCTTTTGGTGCTCACTGTACGTACAATACAATTCAAGAAAAAATTCTTTCTGTAATGTATTACGAAATCTGGCTAATAGAAGGTAGGAATCCATTACTTTATTCCATTAGAAGCCGTTATAATAAATGGAGCACAGGAAAACTCAAGTCACATGCAGATGGCATTGAAATCAATTCGTCTAGCGATTACAGAAAACTAATAAAAGAATTTACATGCAGTGACATTAAAAGATTATCCTGATTATGTTCCATTAAATTCCTAGAACGAGGTTTTAATTGCTGATTTCTACAAGGCAAATACCAAGCGAAGCATGATAGAAAATATCAAGAATAACTAAGTAAATTTATCGGAATCTCTTCAAGCCGTAATTTCTCATAGGAGTACTACAGAAGTAAGAAAAATAAGGGAACACTCGAGTTAAAGTTGAGAAACTTAAACTAGTCTTTACATTCCTTAAGTCAAGGGTTGTGGACGATAAATTTCTAAAAAACTTTTCTTGGCAATTGTGTTTACTGTCGTAGTTTTAGCCAGTAGACTGCTGAGAGATAGTGCGCTGAAAGAAATATTTTTTCGTTTTTCCTTTATGTCCGAGATGTCAGAGCTGGGGGCTTAAATTATGACCTTTCGTCTAAGAAGCCAACATATTAGGGACAATTTTAATGGCAGCTAGAGAACGGCTGAGAAAAAGTCATGCAAATAAATATTTTTTTTTCGCATTTCGTTCCGTTTGAGATATCTGAGCAGGGGCTACTGGTATTTTAACACCACAAATACAAGTCGAAATTACATTGACTTACTGCTGGCATTGAAAATTAACCACTCGACTTCCTGGCAACGTGAAGGCTCTACAATAAAGTTCCTGAGAACATTTATTCTGAATTGATCAGAAACATTGCCGGGTCACCCTACGGTTTTTGCTGTTTATATTGCGCTTTTTGAAGCGACAGGGAGATCCCTCGGTAAATTATTTTAGAGGCGTTGTAAGTATTTTAATTTTTAAAGTTCGAAAAGCTTGAGAAACATTTTTTCGACATTCTCTGTTATTGGAACCTGAATTGCTCGGAAGAGTAGTCAGTAAGTACTATATTAAGGCGCTTTCATTACGACGTATGTAGAATTTGAGACAGGAAATCTAGCCTGAGTTAGTAAGTTCTTTGGAAATGAGAGCAGTTATGACAAAGCTTGGCCGAATGTTGCAAGGTTAGCGAAAAACTTTTTTAAAATAGAATTTGGGAATTTGTTGGTTTTATTTTTGTTATCCTGCAAGTTGTTGTTTTTTTTTACAAAAATGTTCTTTCAAAAATATTTTTTTTTTTGAATAATCATGCAAACAATAGTGTTGTTGAGTAGTAAATACCTCTCCATGAAATTAATAATAAAAAAATGTATTTCGGAATACCTCTTGTCAATTGTAATGAAATGATAAAAACAGAAATAAAAATTATCATCCATCCCATGAGTAGGTTTTCAATTACGTTTTCATCTATCCAAACAAAGTTCATATGATGGTACAAATTTTGTAATATTTTATGAAAATTTATTTACTCATCAATAAATAAAGTTATCATTATAACAGTCTACAGAGAATGAAATTTTATGTATTTTGTCGCCTACAAAATTATGCCATCAGAAAACTAAATTTTTTTCTTTTTAGGCCCGACCCGTATAGTTTTATGCAAAATAAATCTGTTTTTAACTATAAACACGTTCGTATTTACATCAATTTTGTGCTGCTGTTGTTTTGATGTTTCAACGTAAATTTTATGGCTGTAAGAATATGTGTGTGCGATATTTTCACAATATTTCTTCGTATTTTTCACTACCAATAATAACTCGTAAAAATAAAATTTATGACTTTGATGAAAGGATACTCAATTTCTTGTTTTGTTTTGTTTGTTGCAGGGTTAACGTTGGTATAGCAATAAACGACACATTTGTCACATTGATACATACTCATAGGATAGTGTTGTATTTTACATACCATATTTTATCAAAATGTACACTCTAAATAACTGACATATTGGAAGACAAATTTCATTTGAAAAATGTAATCTTTTAGGGGTAATTGTCTTAGTCTAGTCGTTTATAGGGTAACGATTTTAATCAGCGGAGAGAATTTTCAGAGCCAATTGTTTCACATTTAATTTTGTGAAGATTTTAAGAACGATGAGCATCTTTTTCTCTTCGCCAGATTTTCGTTTTGGGTTTCGTTTTGGTACGTAGACTATATTACATACGTATACGTATTATCATTACAATCCTTTAATCAATATTACGATCTAGATTCTCACACAACATTTCATACATGAGTGATAGGACCTACAATTTAAAATCGACTCCTAACGACATATTTTTGAGAAACTTTTCCAGGCGATTTTATTTATTACTCAGAGTTTTTTGCCAGAAATGTGCTGAGTGAGGTAGTTGCCGAAGAAATATTTTTTCACACTTTCCGTTTGATGTTTGACCTGGCATTTGAACCAAAGCCTTGCGTCT
The DNA here is from genome assembly GCA_005959815.1 of Sarcophaga bullata. Lineage (NCBI taxonomy): Eukaryota > Metazoa > Arthropoda > Insecta > Diptera > Sarcophagidae > Sarcophaga > Sarcophaga bullata. Next base: position 57,548 of record QOCX01000908.1, read on the forward strand.
AATGGGTCAAGATACTACCTACTAGACTACGGCGGCTACGAAGACCGTTTTAAGCACTCTAATAGTTACAGAAAAAGCAACAAATAAGAATGTGCTCACTGCTGGATTTCATTACTGTGAGATTGGGTTTTGGAGACACCCACCACAAGATCAGGCCTTATATTCTGGTGGCAACTGAACAACAGAGAACAATCTTGTGGATTGTATCTAGTGCTCTATAAGTAGGTTATCCTTCTCAGACTTCTCGATGTGATGTAAGTATGGATGCTATTAATTGCTTCCTTGAAAAGTTCTACGTATGTATTCTGCATTCGAAACCGCAATGATCTATATGAGTTCCTTCTTGGGCATTATTCTGTGATTTCATATTCAACTTTAAGCTTGGCTTGGTCATGTTGACCATATGAAGGAGAATGTTCGGCAGAAATTATATTTTACGCAAGGAAAATCGGATGTCAGCGTAAAGGCTCAAATTCTTGCCTTAGAAGGAGTAAATTGAGGAAACCATCTCATCAACTGGTGTGATTAATTCGTAAGAGTGCTAAGATAGACTCAAAACTAGCCAAAAGGTTTTTAGGTAAATCAGCAACGAATTTATTTCCCAGTGCCATTCATAACTGCACTCCATCATGTACATAAATGCAGCTTTTTCTGTTCTACAATGATATACTCAAAGCTATAACTGACTAACTGATTAATAAATCCTTGTAATTTCAGATTCAAAATCATTTTAAATGCAACTTTATTTTGATTCTGTGTTCCACGTTCTTTTCTTGTTACAACATTTTTTTCCAGTGTGAATCCTTAAGCATATTAACCCATAAATATACGGGATAAATAACATGAGGCAGACTAAAGTAGATACAAAAAGGAAAGCTTCAGCAAAAAGTCAACGATAATTTGTCCAAAACCAAAAAAAAAAAAATACAAGACCATAGGATGTAATATACTGTGCACATAGCATAGGCCTCTATTTAGTATTCAACACAACAGCCTGGTGACAGACAAATGATATTTTTACGATAGTAAATTATGAGTTTGTTTTGTTTTGCTTTGAATTATAACGATTTAATGCAAAACACCAGAGAGAGAGAAGAAAAAAATATTTTTGGTTGATATATTAAGTGTTTATAACGAAGCACTTAATATCCTGTAGCACTGAGATAGAGAGAGAGAGAGTGAGCGACAAATATCAACTTGATTTCTAACAAATCATACTCCTTGACACAATAATACAGTGAAAGTTATAAAACAATTTATTGATAAAAAGAAAAGAGAAAGTAATGATAAAAATTTATATTGCTGTTGTTGTTGTTGTTAATTTTTTCATTTAAGTGCACATGCTTCACCTAAATCTATCGGAACAAATATAAACATTTTATTTTGGTTTACTTTTGCAATTTTTTTCTATTATTTTTCTTTAGTTTTCTTTCCATTTTTTTTTTTATAACTTTATTTATAATAAAACAGCAGCATAGGGAAAACAACAAAATCGTATTTATGTCAAGGATAGAGCACCATCAGTACTCTAGTTATTGTCAAAAGAGTAGTTTTTACTCTATCTCTCTCTGTCTCTGTCTCTCTCTCTCTCTATCAACTGATGTAATAAATATAAATACTCTGGGTGAATGTGCTGGCAATAACAACAGAATTAATGTTCCACATAAATACGTATCATATCATATATATGCATATGTATGTATGCATGTATATGGGCGTATAGATGAGCAAGTTTTTTTTTTTTTTTTTTTTTTTTTTTTTTTTTTTTGGTGGAAATGTCACTCGTTATATGCTCTTACTTTTACTATGTATAAGCTTTCTCTCTCTCAGTATGTGTATGCGTATGTTTGATAATACGAAATGAATTGTAACATTTTATGTTCATCTGTTCGCATCCTTATATCAACTGTACAACACACACATACAGTTCTTAATAAGTAATTAGAAATTCATAAATAAGAATAGGAGGCAAAATTGAAAATATATTGAAAGAGACTTTGGAAAGGCACAGCAAATGAATTTTTTTAGGTCTAAAGGACCTTTAATTCACAATAAAAATAAAATACAATTAAACATGTGATTGTCGTGTTAACATATGAGCAGGTATTATCGGTGTCTTGGATTTTTTATTGCTATGTCTTTGTCAAACAAAATTTCTCCTATAACTGCTGAAGTACAATGGACCGTGTTTATTTCTAATCCATAAATCTTGACTTGATATTATAGCTGTCCGGAGTATGATGACCAAAGTCAACGTTCTGTACTCTACAGTCTCCAGCTTAGGGTACGGTTGTCATGCTTCACAAATGCTGTTTGCAGTTTATTAGCCGCAAGGCTTTTCTGTGTCAACTATTTCGCAATTTGGTACAAATTTCAGCAGCTTTTCATATCTCCTGATTTTCTGCTCAGAAGAATGGAGTTGCATTCGTCTTTGCATGAAGACATTTCCAAAACAATGCGTGTGTGAGATATCATCGACATTTTTTCTTAATTTTAAAGGCTCATTGAATTATGCTAGGAATATAACATCGTTCAAATGTCCTCCACGACTTCCCTGGGCGTGACACAAAAATCAAGCGAAATTTGGTCGATGTTACGGTTAATAATGGCTTTGAGGGCTTATAGTTTTTCTCATATACCTGCGATGAAAGAAAATCCCATGAGGAACAGCCTAACAGAGCCTAAAATATACGATCTTGGTGGTCACATCCACCTGGAATGGCTGTGCCCTCAAGTCACATGTACAGAATATCCAATGTGGCATGAGTTGTGTGCCACGTATCACTGTCTTGTAGCAACTTAGAGTTACTGGTGTCCAGATAATTTAATTAAGGCCAAAATAAGTTAGTAATTACCGACCTTTGCTGTTTGCAATTGACAGTGATGGGCTGGTAAACAGGGTTCTCAAAGAAATATGACCGCAAGCCTAGAATCCACACAAGACTTTTTCGGAAGGCTTTCGATACTCTTGGATCTCATGTCGATTGCAATTGCCCGTACCCATTACACACAGAATATGGACCACTTTGTTGAGAATAATTTTTGCAATAAAAATGAGGGTCGTTATCAATTGTTAAAGTGTGTGTCGGTATTTTCTTACCGTAGACGACTTTACTGTCTATTGAACTCAAAGGCTAGGTGTTCTATTCATGACATCTGGCGGTTTCTAAGTGGATAAATTCTTTATTTCCATTTGCCTTGCTAAATTGCTTGATGTAAAGATTCCTGTCACGTTATGCTGACTTCTTTGATGTCATATTAGGCTAGAAAATTCATTTCGAATGCATTGAAATATTTTTATTTTTGACGTTCTTAAAAAAAGTAGTCCCAGGTCGATTATGGTAAGTACTGCTCATCTTTTGAATAAGGCAGGCTATCGATCGATGCACCATTAGTAGTACTTAGACTGATCACTTAGCCGAAAAAACCCTTATTATGAGGCCTTCTTCAGGTCACAGTGTACTCGTGCTTTAGCGATTATGCACAGGGTTTTGACTTTCAGTACTTCTATGTACAATCCAGACAATGTAATCCACTTCTCACTTAACATCACCTTAGTCAACTCAGATCGCCAACGTACTTGTATGCCTAATTATTTGCCATCCACTGCTTTAAAAACATAAAACCAAAGTATAATACTTGTTGCATGCCCATCAAGTGACGCAGTTTAAGAGACGTGCTTTTGAATGCCATTAAATGCAAAATAAACAACAATACAAATGCCATAATAAACAGAAAATTTATACACACACACTCACATAAACTACAGCGAAAAAAACAGCGAAAACGGGAAATCGCAAAACAAAAAGAAGAAAAAAGAAACCCGTAATGAATTTTCACTTTTAAAAACATAAACACACTAATATACTTATCCAGAGAAATAAAAATAAAAATAAAATACAAAATTAGGACATAATAAGCAGCAAACTGCTGAAAATCCATATCACTATGCTCTTTCCCTCTATCTTTCTCTATTTCTCTCTCTCTCTCTCATGCCATTTTATTTGTTTATGTTCGCATTTCAATCATACACAGTATACTTGCAGTTAAATTCTTTAATTTAAAAATTCACACTCTACATACAAACGCACACAACACAAAAATACAGAAATACAAATAAAAAAAAAAGAAAAAATTGTATTCATACTGCCATACATACGACATCAGGCAGACATTGATTGACGCAGTTTTAAATATTTTATGGTTTGTGTTAAAAACATAAACAAATACATACAAATGTAGTAAACAAACAACAGAAGAAACATATTTAATGTCCGGATAATAAATTTAAGTGTACTGGTATATGTGTGATGAGTGTGGGCTTTTTACAAGAGAAAAAAAATGAAAAAGAAAAAAGAAAATATCGCCCCCATAACAATTGTGGTTGTGTGTTCAAAAAACCCAAAACATACAGAAACACAAACAAATTATACGCTTATAAAGAAAATTATGGAGAAAATTGTAATGAAAAATATCTTTACAGTGTGCCATCATACGTTGGGCAAATTAAAAGAAAACTTTTATGTTCAGCGCCACATATACTCAACTCAGGAAATGAAAATGGTTTCTGTCATGATAATGGGCTTGAAAGTGACATTCATTGAGTGGTTTTAGAGGGATGTTAAGTAGTGTTCTGGTGTGATTTAAATGTTAATGAAATGAAAAAAAAGAAAATTCATTTAATTTGTGGAATGCATTTCCTTTAAATACATGCCCAATAAATATTTCGAAATTTAAGGAAATGTTTTGCTTTTCGTGGCAAATTAAATATTTTTGAGCCGCTCAATAAATGGTAGATTTTTGACGGAGTATTTTTTTATACTCTTCTTTCGATAATTAATTAATCAATTAGAATATTGCACGTATTTATAATTTTAATTAAAACTTTTGTATTTTTTCCTTACGAAAAAATTTTAAAATCTTTAAATTTCCATGCAATGAACATGAAAATAAAACAGTGCCTCCTCCATATAACCATATACTCTGTAATAAACAGTACGTGGCGTATGATTGATAAATAAATTAAAAATCTTTAAAAAAACAGAAACAGAAAAAATTGTAGCATACCCATTGGGGCAAACTTTAATGGTATGCGATAGTTAAACGAACACAAAACACACGTGTCGTATGATTGATGTTGAATATAAATGAATAAAGAAATGTACATCATGGCGTATGATTATTATTTAAATACAAATAAATGATGTGTGTTTCGGGGTATTCGATTAATTAAATGAAAATTTCTTTTTAATTAATTTTCTTTTTTTTGTTGTTTTTTTTTCGATAAAAATTGCAAGAGAGCAAGGTTTTTAATCAGAGGAAAAGAGAGTAAGCTTAAGAAGGAAATAAAATGAAATTAGTATGTAATGTGGGCTTTTCAATACAATTAATGCAAATGTCTTTACATTTGTGTAGGTGTTGAAATGCTTAATAATTGATTCTCTTGCCACATAGTATTTATAAATGAACAATAAAACGCAGGCAGCGGAAATAATTAAATCATTAGGTTTTTACCAAAGAAACTCAGTCGGTTATTTCATTTGGACTGTACTTATTCAATCGAAATTACTGGAATGCATTACAATCTCTAAAAATACCTCAAACATCGTATCTAATGGCTTAAGTTAAAAGTTTGTTTCTTATTGAGTTTAATAAGCGTGACAGTATGCCGTAAGTGCTATAAAGAAGCTATGCTGGATGTGAAAAATAGGAGGAAAATCAAATATTCCCGTGAATTTAACAAATAATAACATCAAACTTGAATACCATAATGTAATGAATGTAGTAAGTGATAGGAGGATAGGAGGCAGAAACTAACGCTGTTTGTTTTTTTTTTTGAAGTGTTCGGCATACATCCTGATAAGGTTTTAGGTTGATGAAGTTTTTTACACTCACTATGGCAACACCCATCTGTATTTCAACTTACTAACTATCCTTGTACTTTCACGTTAATTCTAAATTCTAAATATCAAGACTGTCTAAGCTTAGCTTGCCAGCCAGTCCTGAGAGGGTAGACTTATGGATTGGTGGCAGTAGTTGATCTCTTTATTCACTATAGAATTTCAAAAGCACAGAGTATCGTTATCAAAAATTTAGTGACCTCAAATCATATAATCTTCGTTAACAGTTGAAGTTGTTAACAAATACTCATTTTCGAAATTTTTCATACAAAAA